>CAUYRT010076880.1:0-17912 GCA_963574885.1 Lepilemur ruficaudatus
TCAGGTCATTTCTTGAGATTGGATTTTGATGGGAATGGAATGAAAGCACATGAAGGATGTGATGAGGAGGAGGGTCCAAGAAAAGGACACAGACAGATTAGAATGGGGAGCCACGGATGACCTACTTTACAGTTTACAAAGGGCTGACAGCTGGCAGCCTCCCTAGGTTTTGCCAAGACGTTGGATCATTCCAGCAATAGCTAAGCACTTTTTTGGTTGTTGTTGTTGTATGTGTATTCTGCAGTAGCACTCTCATATTTTCTTTTAAAGCCCGTAAGAAAATATTAAGAAATAATACTAACCGTGACATTTTCTGGGGAGGTTGGGTTAGTATCAGTTCAAATGATAAATACTCTGAGTCCACAATATTTTCCCTGGTGCCAATGTCTTTGTTTCTCTCCTTGTGCTTTGTTTCCTTTCCTCTCTCTCTTTCTTAGCTTTACTAAGTAGGCAGTGAATAGCAAGGACCATTTCCTTGGGGGAGGGGAGGGGAGAAAGGAAAGGAAAAAGTCTATAGACTTAGGGTAACCAGGATACAATCTCTCAGGGATATTTGCAGCACAAGGACATCCTTGCAAGGCTGGGCGCAACCTAGCAATGACATTCTGATGAGCAGAATCCCCATCTCCTTTGTCCTGCACACAGAGAGAGGCAAGGTCGGCTGCTCATGGCTTTGAATGCCTATCCAGTGTATGACCACTATGTGGGACTCAGAGAGTAAGATGGGCTAGGTCAGTGTTAAAGGAAGACAGTATGTCAAAGCTGTGGATAGATCTGCAGATTTTCCTCAAGTACTTGTAAAGTTGTAATACCTGCTTTCCAATAATTTCCTTAATTCTGTCTCAGCCTTCTTAAATCTGGGTAGTAACCTCAGTCTTATTAGTTCCTAACATGAGCTAAATCCCTCAAGATATGCTGGAGAAAGTCTCCCAGTTGCCCTCTTTGAGCAGGTGTTAAATGATTGATGAGATTGCATGTATGGGAATTTCTGAGAAGATGATTCTCATGCCTGCTCTGGTGGATGCTTCCTGAGTAGTTGGTGGTTGTGGCCCACAGCTGTTGTGAATTGGTCCAAAGCCAACAGCTTTTGTTCTCTGAATTGGAAAGGAACTCAAATGTGGGGTGTTTGGGGTGCAGGGGACCACAGGACATGGCCATTCTGTACCTCATAAGGAAGACACATCTGTTGGATCAAGCAGCTGGTGAGAAGACCAAGTCAGCAGCGGACATGAGCAGTTTCCCAGCACTCAGTCCCCTTGGGTCCCACCACTTTCCACTTTTCTCTTAGAACATGAACTTTTCCAGGTTTATCAGCCAAGCTGCATAGTCAGGTCTGACTACTGGTATCAGTGTGATGGCGTAAATACTGCTGAATAAAAGAGATCTATCCTTCTGATGTGATGGAGACCAGATGGCTCAGGGTGTAGAAGCCAAAGAGCCATGGCAGAATTATCCTAACCTCTCCTGGCAAGCAATCTATCCAGAGAGAGAGAGACATCATAGGAAAAAAGCTTCTCTCTTGTTTTTCTCATTAAAATGGAGGTTAGTGAATATTGGTGCAAAATTTTCTCCCCTCCACACAATCAATCTGCACTGATAGTCGAATTGATTAATGTATGTAGGACAGAGTCTCAGTTTTTATCTGAATTCTGTGTATGCAGAAACAATGTGCAGAAACTGGGAGAAATCTATTGAAATAGAAATATAGAGTGTATAGACTGTATACACAGTCTTTAGAGTCTTTGCCCTGGATAGAGGGGAAGGTTTTTCTCTGGAGTCAGATTCACTTACTACACCTTGGGCCCCCACACTAACGCAAAGCTGCGTTGACTTGTTCTAGGTTAAGGCTGCCATAAGTACATTGTAGAATGAGGTGCGGTATTAGGGAAACAAAAGTAGACCAGAGTCGGAGCTGTCTAAGATCTTTTCTTCGAAGATCATACGAAGGCATATGATCTGAATACCTCCCGTAATACTCCACAGAACTGGCGTAATCAAGTCTCTCTGCCAGGGAGCTTTAGAGGATCCATATATCCTGTAGAATCTAAGATTCAGTTCTGACCCTTTCTAGGAGTGATATGTTGATAGCTCAACCTTTTTCAATTACAGTGATGAAGTAGCTGGACCTGGATTTAGGTAGAAACTCCTGAGTCTTCCTGAGCTAGGCACCTTCAATGGTTATAACGTTAGTGGAATTTAAGCTTAGTCTCAAAACGCTGCTCTGGGGGCAAGTCTCTGAGAAAAATGCCCGCAAATGGCACAAGGTGGTGCTAACATTCAGACTTGCATGGGTTAGGTTGGAGTGGGACAGAGAAGTGAAAAAACAAACAAAAAAACCCCCCAAACTTGCCCCTCCCAAAAAAGCCCAAAACATCCCCACTCCAAAAAAAAAAAAAAAAACCAAATCAGGAATAAGGAGGGACCTGTTTTAGATTTTACATCACTCCCCGTTGTGATGTAAATGAATGGTCTAGGAATAATCACTGTTGGAGGGTGTATAGCTCAGGGTGAGAGAGGCTGGGAGGGGGAATGAGAGGTGGAAAATTTGTAGAATATCAACACTCGGTGAGTAGGTTTCAAAGAAAGTATGATTTGTAAAAGGTGAAGGCTCAAGGATCAGGAATAGAGAGAGGTATTTAGAAACAGATGCTGCAGAAGGCAACAAGTGAATGACTGGGTATGAAACAATGGCATCGAGAACATTTTTACTGATGTCCTGTTCCGAGATACTCAGTCCAGGCTTGAGCTCTTTGCTCCCGATAGCTGCCTGGGATAACAAAGAAATGAAAGAGGAAATCTCTTAGAGGTTTCTGAAGAAGTTTAAAAATGTAAATTGTACATCGACCTTGTAATGGAAGTGAGAACATACAGGAAAGCCCTGTGGGAGTTAGCTTCAGAAGGCAAATACTGGGAAATAGAAATAAGCTGTGGCACTTATAGAGAAAGTGAAAATTCCATGCTTAATAAACGACCAGATTTAACATAGCTTGGAACGTATAATTTTCCATCAGAATATTGGTAAAACATTTCAGTAAACTTGGGTGTGGATGCTTTGTGTTAAGTAAAAATGGTAGCTGCTATTTTGCATGAATTTAAACAGGGAGACACGGGAACAATTAGTCTCATCCCTGATTCTATTGTTCAGCAGAACTTCTGGCCCAGAAACACCCTGAGATGTCTTGTGTTTTTGAGGTCTTTTATTTCTGAATGCTGTACAGGGCTGTGATTATACCTGAGGACCTTGCCTTTTGCATTCCGCATATGTATGATGTGGGACATCCCAGATTAGAGACTTATTGAAAGCCCTGCCTAAGACCTAATTAATATCACTCTCTCAAGTAGCTTCCAAGACTGGATTTGGAGGCTATTATATAGGAATATAGAATATAGACTTCCTGGTCTTTTTCTTACTGTCCTCAAATGTAACCACATAATCCTCTTTCTGGTTCCTTGAGAGCCAGCTGAATCTTACTTTCTTTTAGGGTTTTGGAGCCTTACATTCTAAAGGGTTCCTTTAGAAAACCTGGGAAAGTATAAGACTAAAGACAAACCACAGCCTGAAGCTGAGGCTGCTGACTCGAGCACAGATGGGAGAATGTTAACAGCTAAGAAATATGAGGTCTTTGGCTCTTTTCCCAGAACTGCCAGGCTAAGACCTTGACAGAGACTCAACAGGAAACTGAACTCTATTTGCATATCCTTTTATACATGGGAGATTAAAAGCTTCAACCTTGAGTGATCACAGTTTTTGAGAATCATGATGAGGCATTAAAGAGGAGGAGGAGTGTCCCAAGGGAGGTGAGCTGGAGGCGATGCAAGGTAGGTGTGAGGTTAGCAATGACTTTCAATCCCCTTTGATTAATCAAGAGAGTATTTCATTTAGTTCCTTTTTCGATTTTATTCTTATTGGGTCACATAAAGAAATCAGCTAGGCAGGAATCTGCTGTGCTTCCTAAATCTTGGGCATCTGTCAAATTTGATCTCTTTTGTCCCATGGCTGCTTCCTTCTCTTTCTTGCTGGGAAGAGACATATAGCTTGTTAGTGTTGAAGGAAACTTAGACATAATCTAATATAAACTCTTTATTATACAAATGAGAATCTAAGGTACAAAGAAGTTAACTCACTTGTCTAAAGTCATACACAAAGTTAGGAGTAAGAGTTCTGACTCCCAGATGAATTTTTTTTCCCACAATAGGCTGCTAGCTCTTTATAACAGGTGGAAGTTTCCTTAGATCTCAGATAGCTTCTTTCCAATGCGTGATTTGGCACAGACACTCTTCACTATTTTTTCCCATCAAAGCATGCATTTCTGGCAAGACAGTGGCTCTGATTCCCCGGCTTTGCCCCCCAGTTCCTTTGGACCAGGTCCCTGTAATTTTTGAATGGAAGAAGCCAGAGGACTGGAATGAGGATATTTATCCTTGGGATTCATTTAGGGAAACTTGGTTTCCTTGGCCAAGTACTGTAGTGAAAACTAACTCCACGTAGATAGCATGGGCAGCTTAAGGATGGACAAATGTCACCCCTCACAGGTCGGTGATTAACTTTATAGGTTCCTTTTTAAGGACAGTAAAAGATCTCTATGTCTACGAGGGTACATTAATTAAATATATCCTAAGATTAGGAAGGCCTTTTGGGAGAGCATTCCTAAAGCTGGATAAGGCTGAGTTTTCTGAAAATGGAGACCACCTTGTTCAGCTTTTGTCTCAGGCAGCTGAACCAAGTCTGTTGGAAAAATGTTTGGAATGAAAAATTCATTCTCCCTGTTACCACTGGTGAGGCTGACACTGGGCTGCATCCCCTTCACCTGGTACCGATGGAAAGCAGTGATGACATGGTAGCTCGTTAGGGAGATAGACCCACCCAATGACGGTCTTGCCTTTGCGATTTTCACTATCGTTAGTGCAGGGAAAGAATTTAAGAGAGGTCATGTGGGAAGAATACTCCTGAGGAGGTATTTTGTGAAAAATGTGCTTGCAGCACATTTAGATTTCTTGGTTTGGAAAAAAGCTAGTGGTCATTGGCCATGTTCCCTCCCATTCCTTCAGTCTCTTCTGGTTAAACTGCTCTGCTGCAGACCGTCAATTGTTGAGGGGAATGGAGTATCAGCATTGCTGAGCACTTTCGGGTGGCAGTCACCCTGGTGTGCCTGGTGCTTACTAGCAATTGTTTAATTTAATCCTTATAATAACTCTATGGAATTATTATTCTTATTGTATGGTTGAGGGAATAGAGGTCCAGAGAAGTTGAGCAAACTTTTTCAAGGTCCTAGAACTACTAAATGAGGAGTTGTGATTCTCACTTGTTTTTCTCTGATTCCAGAGGCTATTCTCTTTTCGCTGCTGAAACAACTCATGGCAGGGCGCAGGGGCTCAGGCCTGTAGTCCCAGCACTTTGGAAGGCTGAGACGGGAGGATCACCTGAGGCTAGGAGTTCGAGAACAAGCCTGGAGAACGTAGTGAGACCCTGTCTCTACAAAATATTTTAGAATTAACCAGGTGTGGTGGCATGCACCTGTCGTCTCAGGTGCTTGGGAGGCTGAGGTAGGAGGATTGCTTCAGCCTAAGAATTCGAGGTTGCAATGAGCTATGATTGTGCCAGCCTGGGTGACAGAGTGAGACCTTGTCTAAAATAAAATAAAATAAAATAAAATAAAAGAACTCACATATAAAAACATATATTCAATTTACAGTCCAAAGTTTTAAACTTGTTCATTTTAAGATAGGTGAAAGGACCTTGCCAAAGTTAGGGACAATTTGCAGATTTGTTTTTACGTTCGACACACATTAATATTTTTGTGAACGATTAAGCTTGTTTATTTTTGTATATCACTTTACCTTTCTGCACTGTATTGCCATCTGTTTAAGAGAGTAAAATATGCCTATTTAAATTGTGCTGTGAGCCTTTTTATTAAGGCAATGAGAATGTTTTCACGGATCTGCAATGCGGGAAGTATTACAGGAGATAGTTGTCTGGAACTCAGAGAAAACACCACTCCATCCCATCTTTCTTTCACCTTGGCATGATCACATGGTTTGCCCTTTCTGTCTTTTCTTAGCCCTTAAATTCTAGGACATTGGAGGAAAAAAACATACATGTAGTGTATCACTTTACCTATCTGCATTATATTGTGTGATGGTGGGCAAGTCACTTAAATTTTTCTGTTCTGCAGTTTCTTCATCTTCAGCTGAAGAGGCTGAGCCAGCTGGTGACTCGATTTCTCAGTGCTCTGACAGTGTGCGTGTCTGTGGGGGTGGACATCCGTCTTACGGGAAGTACCGTGATGGTGTTGATGCTGGAACCGGGCTAGCTGTGGACTCAAAGACTTAAGTTGATTCTTACTGTGGAGGAGGATTATTATTGTGCCACCTCCCTGATTTCAGCTGAGAGTGCCAGTTACACTGGCCCCTTTGTGCTTCTTTGTGACCTTATTTATTAACTTGGTACCTGGAACCCTGAGTGCCTCCTTAGAAGACTGAAGCAGTTAATCCTTGATCCGTCAATCACTCACGCTTATAACACAGGTACTGTGCAAACACAGTGATGTCCTCATGTATGAGGAGGACTTTTGACGTGACAGAGCATATGACAACATGCACTCAGGTGTGACTCTTTGAATAGTGTCCCTGTGGATGCCGACTTTCCTTCTCTCCGCCTCTGAGTAAGACTTCTCACTCCTGTCAGGTGGCCGTCAAAGCTGGAAACCGACTCTGGGACCTCCCCTGGGCCTGTGGTTCCAGCACACCCAGAATCCCTGGAGGGTGAATCCCTACAGCTTTGCTCTGTGTTGTAAAGGCACTCCAGCTTCCTCCAGAGTCACTCGAAATTCCTCAGGTTTCTCTGTGACTGGCTTCCTGGAGAAGAGAAAAAACCCAGAACCTCCCTGAGGTAAACGCATGATTTATTTCAGTTTCACAATCTATTGGGACAGTTTTGGGGACACACATTGATCTACAAGTAAAGATGAGGCTGCAGATCCTCTTCCAGGGCTGCTGCACTAGCCATCTGGGGGCCAGCGAGGGAAATATATCACTCACTTGGTATTCCTTGCTATCCTTTTATGGTTGGGAAGAAACACTCACAGTCCACAGAATGTGGTCACATGTGTAGCGAGAAAATCAACAAGGCAAAGTGCTCCAAATTCCATGTCCCATTTTCCATTTGTCAATAAGCAGCTCTGTCCATCTTCCTTTTCACGTTGTAAGTTTTGACCATTTCAGGACTGCTCCCTTGCCACACCCTCCCATCCACTCCCCGGCACACTCTGTGCTAATTAATGGAATTCTGTCACTTGGTCTTCGGAAATGAGAGTGTGAACTACCGGTGAAAGAGTTCTTAGCAAGCCAAGAAAGAAAAACTGCTCCCTGTTCTCTCTAACCTACAGAAAAGCCGGGACTCTTACGTGTCTCAAAACTGTACACGCAAATGTTATTTCTAACAGAGGAGTGCGGCAAACATCCAGACTCCAGAAACTGGGCTCCCTGCCTAAACGCAGACCTTTGCTGAAATGTTACCTTCTCATTGTAGCCTTTCTTGACAACCTGATTTAAAATTATAATCTCCCCCAGCCTACTGGCAACATACTCTCTCTCTCTTCCTCCCTGTTTTATTCTTCTCTGTGGCAATTATTGCTATCTAACATATGTTTTACTTAACTTATTTTATTTTGTGTTTATTTTCACTAAAATATAAGCTCCTGAGGCTTCTGAGAGCTGTATTCTTAATGCGTCTAGAAAAGTACCTGGGACATAGTAGGCACAAATAAATTGTTATTGAATGAATGAATAAAGATTGTTTTATTCTATGAGAGCACCTCCGATCTTTACAAGTCTATACTTTGGGTTGGTTTTCTTTCTTAATAATTTGTTGCCCTAGTAATATATTTATGCTGACATTTCTTTTTCTGAAAGTTATAAATACTCATGAGGTTTTCTCCCTGAGCCAGAAGAGGATAATTTCAACTTTCCTATTTGTCCATATGCATGCAGGTAAAAAGAAAACATATTCCTGGGTGTTAGATTTTTTATTTAAACACAGAGTTTGAGAACCTGACTTTATTTAAATTGATACAAGCAATTACACTTTCGTTAGACTGCCCTTTGTCCTGACACCAGGTCTTTCTCCTATTGAGTATGGCACTCTGGGTGGCATGCTGCTGCCCTGGCTGACTGCTGCCCGGGGAGCCCTGGAGCATCTGGGGCAAGCCTTCAGGGAATGCCTTCAGTATCTGATGCTCTGCACCGTATGCTATTAACATTCACAGATATATGTGTTTATGTATGTGTAAATTGCTAAAAAAAAAACCCCAAAGACCCCAGTGGATTCTGTATTCTTGAGGAGTAACAAAATCATGTGGTGGTGGTGGTGGTGGTAGAATGAAAGGGAGCTAGGAATTGCTTTTTTGTTTGGGAAAATGTGTTATTGTGGCTTTTGGTTGTGAAATAGCATGCCTTAGAAGGTCTGTTTGGAGAGAAGGTTTGCAAAATAAAGTAGAAATGCTTAGCTTTCTCCTTAACAGCTAAGACACATGGCCAGGGGTCTTGGGACTCATCAGAGGGAAAAAGTGGAGGAAGGAGAAAGCCTGCCATCCTCTGCATTTTACCCCTGCCGTGGGGGGGGGGGGTGTCCAAGGAACTTAGGAGCACTGATGTCTGCTCTCCAGAGTAAGTTACTTAGTGTTCTGGAGTACTTTTTTTTTTTTAATCAACCCTTCTGAGAATCTTGTTATAGTCAACAGCATTTTGTTAGTGGACAGATGAAGCTTAGAGGAAGTATCTTGGAGGGCAGAGTCAGCACGAGTCTTGTGCACCAGTGTCCCCAGCACCCAGCACAGGGCAGGTGCCATGGCGCTCACTGGTGTTGCATTCATTCATCCATTGAATACATTTACTGCGTACCTATTACGGGCAAGACTTGTTCTAAGTGCTGGAGTCAAGGCAAAGAACAAAACAGATAAAGATCCCTGCCATCAAGGATCTTATATTCCAGTGTAGGGCCAGTCAGTAAATGAATAAACAAGTAAAATATATAGCACATCAAATAGTGATAAATGCTGTGGAGAAAAACTAAGCAGACACAAGAGATGGTGTTTGCTGGAAGAATCAATAAAATGCTCTGACAAAAAATTCAAGCTGCATAATTCTATCATTTCGATGAGTATTTTGGGGAAATGTGTTGAGGAGTAGGAAAGAAGCCTTGGTTCTGAGTTCGTTCATCTTGTCAGTTTGGAAAATTTATCAGCCAGCATGTATTGACTGCAACACTGCGGGGGCTAAGACCTGCCTGAAGCAGAGAAGGCTTGTTTAGAAATTAATTTCTATTCTTTGCACAATGGCTCCTGCGCCTTAATCCACCAGTGTTTTCTGGTGCCCATTTGCTTATTTTTAAATGCAGAAAACTGTGGATGTCACATCTTCAGCCTTTTTGCTGCCTTGGTAGAAGTAAGAAGTCAGTGACAGTGACAGAGACAAATTTGCATGCTTTGCCTCACCGAATACATATGTGTGGGTGGGAAAGTTAGTAATTCTCTGGACCTGATGGTAACCCATGGAATTTCTCCAGCTTTCGTGACACCAGCCCCAGACCCCTGTAGCTGCCCTTCCAGGCAGGCCTCTGAGAAGGGGAGGAAAAGGCAATGAATCCATGAACACCCCCAGAGATTGTAAGGGAGTCCAACAAGGTACTACCTTTGACAAGCATTCAGAAGGAAGGGATGTGTGGGCTTATTTCTCATATAGCTTGAGAGAAGAGCTGCTGACCTAGGGGGCAGTGCTCAGGGGTGTACATGGCTGTGGGCTGGGTAGCAGCTGTCCTCCTTCAACCAGGGGAGTAAGACATCTCAGGAAAACAGCCTGGAAGTAAAATTGCAATTGATGTTTTAAAGCAGGGGAGGGAGAGGAGGGAGTGGAAGGAGTTGGATACCATTCCCTCTTCTGGAAACTGGCCAATGGGTCAAAAGCAACCTGTGTATCAGCAAAGATGACTGGACTTCACACACCTGTTCCCAACCATGCTTTACTTGAGATGTTGCCATAGGTAAGGGATTTATTTAGTATATTCCATAGCTCCTAGCCCAGTGCCAGGGCAATTAGCCTTCAAGTCAGACCCAGATCCTGGCTCTGCTTCTGTAAGCAAGCTATCCAGTCCCTCTGAGGCTCAGTGTCCTGATAATAATGACCTTACTGGGTTGTCCTAAGGATAAGTGAGTTCATACCTGCAAAGTGGCATCTTGTTGGTGATCAGTAATTTAGTTCACTTTGCCCTCAATTATTTTACAATACAGTTTGCTCTTTCTTATAATAGGTAACATTTATTGAATAGCTACTATGTGCAATGCAATTAATTTACCTCCTAGCATTAGATTTTTACAACACAGTGACATTGAAACTCACTATTCTGATTTCATAGATGGAGAGATATAGATGATTTCAGAAGACTGTGTGAAGCTTATGTCAGGATCATGAAATCTCAGAGTTAGAAAACCAAGAGGTCATTTGGTCATTTGCTCCATTGTCCCAGTTTTTTGACAGAGCATCATGGAGCACAAGTTTGAACAGGTCTTGTGGTGAGGTCCTTGTTTCTGACACGTCCTGGAGATGGCCTCTGCTATGGGCCCTTATGTCCCTGAATTACATGCTGCATCCTCTAGCACAGAGCCCAGAGTCTGAAGCCTGTTGCTCTCCCTTACTAGCTACAGTGCTACAGTGTTTTGGGCAAGTGTTTTAGCTTTTCTGTGCCTTAGGTCCTCATTTGTAAAATGCGGATAATAAAAAAAGAATCCTCTGGTGGTTGTGACAATTAAATCATATGACACGTGTAAAGTGCTTAGAATGGTGCCTAGAACACACTAAGCACTCAACAGATGTTAGTTATTATTGTAGCTAACATACAGTTTTACGGATTTGTCCAGATACTTTTTTTTTTACCTCCTTCTCCTCAGAGACATTCTTCCCAGTCTCTCTCAGAGGACTCATTGCGTGTCTTACTAGGCATCCATCTTGCAGGCTTTATAAAACCATGTTTTCAAAACTTTGACATCTGCATGGGCAGCTTTCCAGATGCCATTCTTTTTCCAAAGTCGTGATTTCAGAATGGGAGAACTGTACCCTTTCACCGTTGGAGGTACACTCCACCTTCCTGCCTGTCATTCACTTAAAGAAGAATAACTGGATTTGAGCAGCAGGCAGCGGGCTTGATGAGTTGTGATAGGCCCTCTGTGGTGACTGGGACACATCCTAGAAAGGCCGGGTCCTGATGCCTTCCCAGAACCTGGGGCTCAGGGTGCCCTGTCTGCATGGGGACTTGGGAACCTGATTTTGTCCGAGGACAGAGCCAACTGTCCAGAGCCTTGCAGACAGTTCAACCCAAGAAGCTGTCCAGAGGGCTGGGGCAGAAAGGTAGAAGCCAGGCTACAGGCCCATGTTAGGATGAAGAGTGGAGGAGGGCGATTCTCTGAAGGGTTGGAATGTAGCTGTCTGGGGAGATGAATGGTAAGAGCTCATGGGGCAGTCCCGACTAAAACTCATGGAACTGTTATGCATTGTAACATTTATGCCTATATACAATGTGTATATGTACAAGCGACCAGGCAGAGCCACCAGAGGAGGGAGGACTGGGGGGGCCCTTGATGAGGCAATGAAAGCCCTGACTGGAACCGAGTGTGTGTGGGGCAGACAGACCCTCGTCAGCCTCTTTGTGCTTCTGAGAAAGGCAGGATATTTGATTAGAGGGGTCAGTGGGAGAAAGTTTTCCCTAGATATTGCCTGGAGTAGTCCAATGAGGCTTTACAAAATTTTATTGTAGATTTTAACAAATATTTTACAGCTTCATTGAGGCACACTTGAGGTGAAATAAACTGCACGTATTTACAGTGCCTAATTTGATGACTTTTGATATACCTGTACATCTGTGAAGCCATCACCACAATCAAGTTACTGGACATCTCCATCACCACAAGTTACAATGGGGTTATTTAATAAGGTGAATGGTAGATTTTTTTAGATGAGGCCAGAAGAAAGGCTGGTTTCTGCCACAATTTCAGCCTTGGAATAGAGAGCCCTGTCAATCATCTAAATTTGGAAAAGCACATTTTTCAAGATAAAAGTGCAGTATTAAATTGAGCTGTCCAAAAAAGGATAAAAAAGTGCCAGGAGAAGCAATTTTTCAATGTTTTGTTTTTAGCACGTATGGGAAAAGTGAAGAGGTAGAGAAGAAAGGGAGGATAAAATACCAAATTCAGTCAGTGGTCATCAAAACTATACAGAATGCAAGGGGTGGAGCCTCGCCCTCCATGTTGGGCAGGCAGCCTGCGCTAGCTGGTGCCAAGGGGAGGGAAAGGAGCCTCCCCAGCTCACCAGTCCTTCTCCTCTAGAACATCTAGATTCATGGTGTATATGGTTGGGGAGAAGCTGGACATCACCCGTACTTGCTCTTTGGAAAGTGCCTCTTTAATCTGTGCCATACTCTAAGCACTTTGGGTCTGTGGCCAAATCTTTTAAGAAACTCCAAGAAAATTGTTATAGTCAATGCTATAATTCATGCCTTTGGCTCCCCCTCTCCCTTCTTCTGCCCCACACTGGGCCACGCCCCATTGGGGGTGGCCTGTCTGAGCGCCATGGGAGTGCATGAGCAAGCCAAGAGTGACTGAACCTGCAGGAAAGGCAGGAACACCAGCTTTCTTTGGCCTGCATTGCTTAAATTATTTATTCAAGAGAAAGTCATAATCTTTCTGGAGCTGCTGTTCTACATGGATCTCAGTGGTTTTTGAGCTGCTCAGACATAGACCTGCAGCAGGGTGGGAGTCACAGGCACAGTAGTAAAATCCTTCATCACTCTCTGATGCCGTAAGAATCTTCAGTAGAGCCTGGTTTTTGCTAAAATCATCACCACCCTGGAAACGGCCCTGGAAACCAGGACCATAGATGTTGGATTCTCGGTATATGAAGGTTAGTGTGTTATCCTGGGTCTTCCTGTACCAGTTTATGTAGTATTCACTGATCGTTCCTCCTTCCATGGAGCACCTGAGGGTGGTAGACCCCCCTATGGGCACAGTCACTGCTTGGTTTTCAGGCACCAACACAATGGCTGGCATTACTCCTGAGAGAAAAGACACAAGAGAGGGGCTCAGTGAGGACTGGGGGCTGCGATCATTGAGTAAGGGGCAATGTCCCTGAGTACCAGGTCCTGGCAGCCTTAATGCCTCTTTGCTGCTGAGTCTTGCATGGCTGAGGTTCCAGGATCTGTCTTACCCGCACAGAAGAGGGAGAGATGGATGAGGGAGCAGATCTTCTGCATGGCTCACTCAGGGAGAGCTCTGCCTGCCAACTCGCCTTCTGGCTGGCCCCTCCTCTGAGTCAACACTTCCTCTGTGACGCACTTGTGCCTGGGGAAACCAGTTCCTGTTGGCAGCTGTTCCATTCCCCAGAGGAGTCGTGTTGATCACAGGAGGTTCATGGGGCCTGCTGCCTAGTAATGGGATGACAATATCACCTTCAAGACAGATAGCGAGGTCCAGGTAAGTCAGGCCAGCTGAGAGGAGGCTAGCGAGGCTTATTTGATTGATTACAAGGTTTCTGCTTCCTCTCCTAGAAGTTAAACTTGATATTGTTGTTCCATTTTCAAAGCAGATATATGTGTTGGACCCTCTGTGGTGATGTTAACAGTTAATACCAAGAATTATTATTGTTATTACTATTTTTTTGAGACAGAGTCTCACTCTGTTGCCTGGGCTAGAGTGCCATGGCATCAGCCTACCTCACAGCAACCTCTAACTCCTGGGCTCAAGTGATCCTCCTGCCTCAGCCTCCCAAGCAGCTGGGACTATAGGCATGCGCCACCATGCCTGGCTAATTTTTTCTATATATTTTTAGTTGGCCAATTAATTTATTTCTATTTTTTTTTTTTTTTAATAGAGACAGGGTCTCGCTCTTGCTCAGGCTGGTTTTGAACTCCTGACCTTGAGTGATCTGCCCGCCTCAGCCTCCCAGAATGCTAGGATTACAGGCGTGAGCCACTGCGCCCGGCCAAGAAGAAGAATTATTGACATGTACAGCTGTAATCAAAAGAACCATCAAACAAAGAGATCAATAGTATGTGCACAGAGACTCTGAGGATGCTATAACGATTGTTGTGTTCACTGCAAACTCCTTGTAGGCAAAGTTGGATAAGGGTGATTCGCCCATGCATAAAAGAGCAATCCAATGAAACACTGTCTTAAAAATTTGAGCCAGAGTTTCCTGATTTTTATTGAGCTCATCTATCCTCTTTTCTGAAGGGCTATTAGGTCACCACTGTTGAATTACACAAAGAAAAATATTGTAAAACAACCTTAGAAACCACCGCTACGTCCCAGCGTATGACAGCCTAAATGTATATACACTTTAAAAAAGGGGAGTGTTTGAATTTTGGGGACACACTTTTGGATTTAAAGGCCAATAATTGACATTTTGAAATCAAACTGGTAAATTAATAGTGGGAACTAGAGAGTGCCACAGAAGCTGGGAAAAGGGTCATCTGGAAGCAAAAAGGCAAGGGCAAAAGTGGCATCCCATATCTGAGGATGAGTCCGGGGCCTAAATTCCCATGTTGGTGGGGGAAAGATTCGCCTAAGCTTTCTTGGTTTCCCCAGTGTGCCTGGGACCAGATTGCCCTGAGAAAATTTAGATAGGAGCTGCTCAAGTTTGCTTGGCCCCACAGTGGATGCTCTCCCTACCCACCTTTGCCTCACCTCGCTTTGCCCAACTGCCCATCCCACCCACCGCTCCTGGAGGGCTGTGAGCAAGTGCTCAAGCCGGTCACATTCCTTGATATTATAAATTGCACCGTCACTACCCACCTGCAGAATGTAATGTGACCTCGATCTATAGTTCTTTGAAAGTTGCCAAGGGCAACATCTTTGGATTTATGTACTTGATCTTTTTATATCAGGTTGCCTGGCTTTTGGCACATCTTATAAATCTAGTCATTCTTACTATGAACCCTGAGGATTCACTGATGAAAGACAAACATAGTCTCTTGTCTCATGGAGCTTGTGTTCTAGTGTGAGAGCCAGTCATCACTTAGTAATTTGTATAATTAGTTCCTTCACTGCAGCTGTAATAAGTACTCTGCAGAAGCAGAAGGATTGCGAGAGCATGTTAGAGGGGCCAGCTTCTGGTCAGAGGGGCAGGGAAGGCTTCCCTGAAGAGGAGGTGACTTTGCAGTTGAGACTGAGTCTGCTTGCCCTTTCACATCCCCTCTACTTCCTACTCTAGGAGGCTGGCCTTACTGTAGCATCCACCTGGCTCCCTTGCTCTCTGGCATCCCATTTGGCTTAACCAATGGGAGGCACCCTTGGGAAAATGGAGAGAAGGAGGAGAGTGAGGTGGGGTGTTATTAGCCCAGACCCCTGTCCGCCAGGCTATGGGTTGGCAGTGGCTGCCTTCCTTCACCAGAAGCCACAGCTTGTCCCCCACAGCTGCAGGTTTCAGTAAAGTCTCCTCCCCTCCGTGCTTTAGGCCTGGGATGGTAGGTGGTAGTGGTTCTCTGTTGCCAGCCCTTGAGTGTTTTACCATCTTTTTTTGGTTTCTTATAACCCTTCTGTATTAGTTTCCTACAGCTGCCTTAACAAAATATCACGAACTGATGGTTTAAAAAAACATAAATTTATTGTCTCACAAGTTTTGGAGGCTGGAATTCTGAAATCACAGTGTGAGCATGGCCATGTTCTCTCTGAAACCCACAGAGGAATCCTTTCCTTGCCTCTTCCTAGTTTCTGGTGGTTTGTTGGCAATCTTTGACATTCTTTGGCTTGGCTTGCAGCTGCGTAACTCTAATCTCTGCCTTCATTGTCACGTGGTATTCTCCCTGTGTGTCTTTGTCTTCACGTGGCTGTCTTATAAGGACACCGATCATATTGGATTAGGTGCCCATCCTACTCTAGTGTGACCTCATCTTAACTAATTACATCTGCAATGACCCTATATCCAGATAAATTCATATTCTAAGGTACTGGGGGTTAGGACTTCAACATATCTTTTTTTGGGGGACACAAGTCAATCCATAACACCTGACCACAACTTTGTGAATGTTCGTTTCATTAGACTCTCTCTAATCACCCTGAGAATGACTTCTGTCTCTTGCTGGGACCCTGCCTAAAATACCAGTAGGGGTCATGTGTAGAGAAAGAATGTTCTACATAAGAAATGAGGATGTGTGTGTGTGTGTGTGTGTGTGTGTGTTATATAAAGCCTTGAGGCAGGAAGAAATACTGAGGGCTTAAAGCTGTATTCATATCAAAAGAACAGTTAGCAGGGCTCAAATAAGCCTATCTTTCTAGATAATTACTGTTGACCCATCCCGAATTATTCAGGAAGTCATTTTGGAAAGTCCCAAGAATGTGTATTATGTTTATGACTGTGATTTATATCTTCCACGGGTTAGAGGTAGTTTTAAGAATGTATTGTTAATGGCCCAAAACAACCTTCCTCTAGGCCTAAGAGAGAAAGAGCTAGTGTGAACAATAAATCAAAGACAGAGGCAGAAGACAACACAGGAGAGGACAGGTAATGATTTGGTGGGAGCTGGGGACAGAGTGCGGTGAGAAGTGTTCCAACTGGTCTGGGACCGTCAGGTTGGCCTGGGCCTCTGGCAGGAGTAAGAGGGAATGTGAACACAACGTAGCTTGCATCAGGGTGTCCAGGTACAAGGCAGAAGCATCAGCCAGGGCCCTGCTCCTGGACTCCACCCTTCTCGGGCTCAATCATTCTTCCTGTGTCAAGACCAGCAATTAGACCACAACTTCCTTGGCTCTAGGGGATGTCTGTCCCTTCATGTGACTTCTAGAGAGAACTGATTTTTTCTTTACAGTCTGTAACATTGGGGAAGATAACTCAAAGCGTTTCTTTGAGAAATAAATGAAATCATACTTGCAAACACTTTGCTCATGGCTTAGCTGTTTGCTAATTTTCTCCTTGCCATAAAAATAATACTTGAGTTAGTAGGAGAGGCAAGAATGGTTTGGGGACTTTATCTATTCTCCCCCATAATCTCCATCAGCCTCCCATTCTTCCATGTCTTTCTCAATTTTATGTGTTATGAAAATACAGCCTCAAGGGAAATTCCTGTGGCATCCTCCAACCAGGTTTCTATCCTCAGCCCTTCATCTGTAGAAATTCAGAAGCTGCCATTACATACGGTGTTTTATGATTTATAAATGCTGCCTCACACTTGTTATTTGGTCTGTTTTTATCTCCTGTATAATTCTCCAAAAGCACTTGTTGAACTCATGCTGGTCCTCAAAAATGCTCATCGAAGTGACATGATTTCTTCTGCCCACAGGACGCCCGACCTGAAAGTGAGTTGCTGTCCACTACGTGTAAGAGGGAAAGAAGAACAGTAAGGAGCCCATTGCCAAGATCATAGCCCCAGGAAGGACCCCAGGTCTTTGGGTTGTGGTGCTAAAACCAGGCCTTGTCATGACAGGAACTTCTACTGCCTTCAGCCTTACCAGACAGAGAAGGGTTAAGAAAGGAACTGCTGGCCAGGCACCGTGGTTCATGCCTATAATCCTAGCACTCTGGGAGGCTTAGATGAGCGGATCACTCAAGGTCAGGAGTTCGAAACCAGCCTGAGCAAGAGCGAGACACTGTCTCTATGAAAAATAGAAAGAAATTAATTGGACAAATAAAAATATATAGAAAAAATTAGCCGGGCATGGTGGCACATGCCTGTAGTCCCAGCTACTCGGGAGGCTGAGGCAGGAGGATCGCTTGAGCCCAGGAGTTAGAGGTTGCTGTGAGCTAGGCTGATGCCACGGCACTCTAGCCTGGGCAACAGAGTGAGACTCTGCCTGCCCTAATACACAAACTGCCACAAACGCGGGAGTGTTCCTGCTTTGCTATTAGCATCAGATGGCTGGCGATGGCTGCGAGGC
>CAUYRT010076881.1:0-13756 GCA_963574885.1 Lepilemur ruficaudatus
TCTGTCTTCTCCCGGGCGTCATCTCCTCAGAGACTGGGCCCTGGTCTGCGGCGGTGTCTCCCTCCAGCCCCTGGCAGAGCGATCTGTCACAGCAGACGCTTAGCTGAAAACAACACGCATTTTCATAAAGAGACCATTCGAATGTTCACGTGAAAGGCGATAACCCAGAGAAAATGCCGGCAAAGGCTTGCGAGCAGACGTCCTCCCACAAATGGAAAGGTTCTTTTTTTATTTTTTTAAATTTTTTTATTTTTTGAGACAGAGTCTCACTCTGCTGCCCGGGCTAGAGTGCCGCGGTGTCAGCCTAGCTCACAGCAACCTCAAACTCCTGGGCTCAAGCAATCCTTCTGCCTCAGCCTCCCGAGTAGCTGGGACTACAGGCATGTGCCACCATGCCCGGCTAATTTTTTCTATATATTTTTAGTTCGCCAATTAATTTCTTTCTATTTTTAGTAGGGACGGGGTCTGACTCTTGCTCAGGCTGGTTTCGAACTCCTGACCTTGAGCAATCCTCTCATCTCGGCCTCCCAGAGTGCTAGGATTACAGGCATGAGCCACTGCGCCCAGCCTTTTTTTTTTTAAATAAGTGTATTAACTGTTTGCCTCGTGCGGAAGCTGCTGGTGTGTGAACACGGCTTCTCCTCTAGAGCAGGGTAAGCGTCCCCGTGATGCTGACCACGCAGCTGATTGCTGGCGTCAACCATTCTGGGCAGCTGTACAGGGGAAGCCGTCCCGTGGCGGAGACGCCGGCTACATGGAACGTGGCAGGGAGTCAGTCACTGAAGCTCAGGGACACCTGTGCCGTACTCCCTGCACGCTTGTGACGTCAGTAAACTGTGACCGTGTGGTCTGAAGTAAGTTAAAGGAGAGGAAACTGCGTGTAACACGCGTGCACGGGGGAGGGGAGGGGAGGGGACCGGGAGCCCAACTACACACAGAAGCAGAATGGTCGGGGGTCGTCAGCTGTGATGCATAAAAATCAGCTTAAAAAGAAGCTCAAGGTGTGTGTGTTTTACCCGGGTCTAGGTTTACATGTTCGCGAGTGCGGCCACCACAGGCACAGCTTGGACGGAGCCTCGGAGGCTGCAGTTTTCAAACTCCAGATTCAGGTGAGGTCATCTGAGAAAGGTTTTCTTTGATCCTTAAGGGTTTGTGAATTTACGTGTATAAAATCCAGCAAGACTGAACATTTGAAATAAAATGTCTTGGAAAATCTAGGGCATGGCGTTAAAATACATATAAATCATGGAAATGAAGTTTTTCCTAAGAAATTAACTACGAATTAGCACGATTCTTGTGTTGCCTTTGTTTAACAATTAATCTGTAAGTCAGCGTGTTCCTAAGTGAACGTCCCTTGCCCGCCTCCGGCCTCAGCGCAGCCTGTGACCCCTCCACGCCCACTGTCAGAGGACAGAAAGGGCAACCGAGGTGACTCGTCACAGGCACCTAGAGCGAAGGATCTGGGGACGTTCTAGGGCTCCAGGGTCACGCCGCTGCCGGGAACTGCAGGTCCAAACCAGGACCCATGACCCCAGGCTGGACGTGATCCGACCAGGACGGGGCGGTGGTTGGGAGCGGGGTCTGCCCTGGGGGTCCGGGCACCCACTGCCTGGGGCCGGGAACCGGCTCTGGCTGAGCTGTGGTGTCTTTGGGGGATTTAAACGTCTTTTTAAAATGAGGAGGTGTGGGGACCCGCCACTGAGGCCTGACTGGGGCCATCTCTGACGCTCCGAGGTCCGGTTCCCTGAGGCTCTGACCAGGGCGGGGGCCCGGGGACAGGCCACACTGTGTATCTGGGGCTGCCCCTTCCCCACAGCACCACTGCCTGGACCAGGGTGGCCGCTGCCGGCTGACGCGGCGACACAGACGGACACGCCCACCGTGAGGACGGGCGCCTAGAGCACTGCTGGCGCTCACTCAACTCTGAGCTCTCGGTCCCTCCCCTCGGGCGGCGAGGGCCTGGAAGGAAAAGCCTTTAGAGTCTCTGGGTCTCCCGGAGCACTTAGCCCCGGCTTTCCCTTCACCACAGCAAGGACTGCCATCTGCAGATGCTGAAACCGAAAAGCTTTATTTCAATCAAGCCTATCAATTTTGGAAACGAGAAAAGGCATTTCTCCAACTCCGACCCTCACAGATGCTTCCAGAAAGCGGAAACTGCAGGCAACAGGTGGGCTTTTCTCAGGGGGCGGCTGAGACGGCGCTCAGCGTGAGCACTGACGGGCGGGCGCCGACTGGGTATCCGCTGCTAGGAGCGGGCACTCGCGCCTCTCCGGCTGTGCGCGGCCCGGCGGCCAGCCAGGTTCTCCTGCTCTGACTCCGTCCTAGAAGTCCCCGTTTTCACGCGGCGCAGGGCCAGGAATGCGAGTTTTCCTCGTGGCTTGGCTGCCGGTGGGCTGGGGACCGCAGGCTTTTGGTTCCCGGGGCGACCGTCCCCGTCCCTGGGTGACGGCACTTCTGCCTCCCAGGCTGGGACTGCACGACCCCGACCGTATCTCACTCCCGCAAACGCTCGTTGTGCGCTGGACTTGGCAGGCCCCGTTGCCCGAACTGGTTTGCAGCCAGTGATGTCCAGTCCCAGGCACAGCAGGGTGCGGTGGCGACACGCAGGAGCTGCTACCGGGAGACACACTCACAATTCTGCCTGCTCTTTCTAGAAGCACGAGAGGAGGGGAGGCGAACGGCCAACTCCCTTCAGGTGACCCGGGCCACTCAGAGCAGGATCGGAGGAAGGTGCCAAGGCCGGGGAGGAGCAGCCCACGGCAGTCAGTGATGCTGCTGGGGCCACGTGAGCCTGGACTGGATGGGCCCGTCCCCCGTCCCTTCTCCTGCCCTGTCCTGCCGCACCCATGACCTCCCTCTGGGCCCCCGCGGTGGTCATCTGACCCACAGCTGCTCGGCAGGGCAGGGGGCTCTTTTCTTCTTAGCCACCATACTGCGCAGAATATCGTGTCCCCTCCCCCCAAACCCACGTCCGCCTGAAGCCTCGGAACGTGGCCTCGTTTGCAGACAGGGTCTTTGCAGATGAGCCAAGTGACGGTGAGGTCGTGCGGGTTAGGGTTAGGGTGGACTCTGCATCCGCTGGCCGGTGCCTTTGTGAGAGGAGGGGAATGTGGACAGCGGCACGGTAGGGGAGGCCACGTGACCATGGAGGCAGGGATGGGGGTGCACGTGCCCACCAAGGAACACAGCACCAGAAGCAGGAGAGGCCTGGGACAGACCCCCCCACTGAACCTCCAGGGGGAGGGGGACCAGCCCCGCCGACACCCTGACCTCAGACTTGCAGCCTCCGCAGCTGCGAGCGAGTAACTTCCGTTGTTTTGAGCCACTGGTTTGTGGCATGCCGTGGCGGCAGCCGTGGGAAGCGAGGACGGCGCGGCCTTTCCCAGCCATCCCCACGCCATGCCAGGCTCCCCGGCTGTCGGCAGAGCCCGAGGCGGCACTTTGGATCAGCACAGCCCGCGATGAAGGAAGATGCCTCGGCACATCCTGTGACTCCCTGGTCCGAATGTGCCACCGGCCACGGACCCAGGCAGCTCCGGCTCAGCCCACTGTCCTGCCTCCAGCGGCGTCAGCTTTCAGATCCGGTTCTGTCCTCACAGACACTTGCACGTCACTGTGGATTTGGAAAAGCTCTGCCTTCTGGGGGAAGCTGAGCGACAGGTGTTCTGCTAAGCTCTGGAGGCAAAGAAACCTTCACTTTGAATCTGTTCATGTCCATCCTGGGAAGAGCCCCCGAGACGCCGACCGCGGTCTCGACAGACCCTCAACCAGGAGCCGTTTCAGTCCAGTCCAGGCAAAGGACAACAGGTCTGGGCCACGCCACGCCACGCCTGTGCCACGACATGCCTCTTCCTCGACACGCCTGTTCCTCGACACCCCTGAGTCACAGCCATTGTTTACGCCATGCCACATGACAAAACCTGGCACCCAAGACAGGCCATTTCTGTTAGGATGGGGTGACGAATACAACAGTCTTTTGATAAAAACCAAAAGAATTAAATGACTTTCTTAAAAAGAAAAGCTGCTTTGGTTACATCAACATGTGATTTCTATGCGTTTTCCAATTATTGTCATTGGTGAAAAAAATTGACTAGCCCACCGCCTATGTATTGGTCGTCTAACCTCAGTGACGTCAGAGGGGACTTCTCTGACGGTTTTATCCATCCACTGACTTCAAGGGAATCATAAAAACGTGAAATAAATCATTTTATGCAAATTGAAACATAAAAGCACCATTGGGACCACGTAGGGAAGATGTGCTGGTGAATAGAAAACCACACATTGAAATGTTACATTGTAACCAGCCCCGGGGCTCAGGGCGTCTGCTCCGTGAGGGGCTGTGCCCACAGATGCCGGTGCCCCGCCACACGTGGTCCCGGGCCGCCTATCCACGTGCCACTGTCTCCAAACTCCGCCCTACGGTCTTACTGCCCAAGGGTGGGTGTCTCCGAAGACGACCCAGGATGTGAAGAGGACGCGTCTCAGAGGCTCTGCCGGGCTGTGCGGTGACACACACGGGAGGGCGGAGCCCACCGCTGTCACCGGAGCCCTGGTCTTGGGACAGCGGCACCCACTCCGGGGGTCCCTGCTGTTTCCTGAACCGTGTGGTCGCTGCTGACCGAGGCGTGTCTCAGACTGTCCTGCTCTCCCTCACCTTGAAACCTTCTCCAGTTGCTTCATTTAGAGATGTTTTCTGTCCATATCATGAATGTCTGCTCTTTGACAAGCTCCCTAACGCATCTTATGACTCGTAAATACCGACGAAATGAACTGCCGCCAACCGCGGCCACCGTCACAGGCGGCCAGAAGAGCAGCTCCTCCCTCCATGCACCGGCCCTGGAACGTGGGCAGACCGTGAGCCCCAGAGCCTCACGGAGCCGACAGCCCACGTGTGAACACGCGAAACCCTCACACGGGACCCGGCACGTGGCGGGTGCTCGACAGACGCCGGCCATCGTCGCCAAGCGCCAACATGCCCTCCAGGAGCGGGTTCCTTGCAGGGCGAGGTCCCGCCCACGAGGAGGGACCAACTGGAAGTCGGGTGGCGGGGCCTGCGGCTGGAACGAGCGAGAGAACACACGCGTGGGAGCGCCACACGCCACACACACGTGCACCTTTGGGTAACGGGTCACAGCGGGCGGCACTTGGGAGTGCTGGGGTTCTGCTCCTAGTCCCGCCAGCCCGTGCCGCGCGCTGGGTCCCTTTCCCGCTCAGCGAGAAGCCGAGGGGGCGTGTGCAGCAGAGGGCAGCTCGGAAGGGACCCTGGGGCTGAATTCCAGGGGCAGGGTTGGGACGGTTGTGCTGACGGAGGGAAGAGCCTCCTACCCTGCGACGTGGCCCCAGCGATACAGCCAGGGCCTCTCACGTGGGCAGGACGGCTCTCCGCAGGTGCGACACGGAGCAGCCATGGGTGGTGGCACCAGGGGTCCTCAAAAGCATTCCAGCGCAAAAGGTTAACAGCCCAGCGATGTGACCCAGAGACTCAGTTCAGTCCCCCAATAGCACGAAGACGCAGGCCGATGAGAGCAGGTGGCCCCGTCCTGAACACCCACCTGCCTCGCCCATAATCGGGCTGGTGACGCCTGAGTGTTGCCGTGCTCGCGAGGCACGCAGCGGCCCTCAGTAAATACCGGTCCCTTCCAGACTCTTCCAGAAAACCCCTGCAGGGCCTGTCCGCAGGGGCAGGGAGAGGAAACCTCCCTGATGTAGGCGGAGTCACGAGGGGCTGGCGGGAAAGCTGAGCGGGCGCAGGAGGCTCAGGAACAGCGGAGTCTGAGGACAAGCGAACGTGCCCATCTTGAACCAGTCACCTGCGTCCTGCCCCCCACGGCTCAGCTGGCGGATGGTGCCACCTCCAGTGACACAGGACAGCTCAGTCTCCAGATTAACCCGCGGCCGCAGCCTGACTGTGCGCATCCCTGCCGCGACAGGCGCTGCCCCCCGGATGCCACCACGGGAGTGGCGCTTTCTTTCCCATCCGTGCCCTAGGCTCCGCTCTCCTTAGGGGCCCCCGTGCCGTGTTCTGGGGACGTGTAGTAGGAGCTCACTGCTGGCGCTGAGTAGGAGGGCACCCCCCGGGTGACCCACATGACACTTTCCAAATTCCGTTCCCGTGTGGCCTCGCCCGTGGCTGACGCCGGCAGCAGGGCGGGAAAGGGCGGAGGGGGCTGTCTGTCCCCCGAATCCTGCTCCCACCGGCTGAAGCCAACGTCAGCTCCCAACGCCGGAGCCTCGGCCTGGGATCCGGGTCGTGCCGGGTGGGAAGAGAACAGCCTGGCCTTCAGGACGTGCTAACGGGACTCCACCGAGAAGGTGGACTACAATTCGAGCACCATTTTTAACCTTCATAGATAAGAGGGTGCGTTTGAATAAAATATAATGATTTAAACATTTACTAACTTCTTTTTTCTTGCACGAAATGAAATTGTAACATGACTGAAAAGCAAAGACCTGGAAAGCATCAGATCTCTCAAAGGGGATTTTTCCACACTCGAGTTTTGAAAAAAAGATTGACAATAAAAATACTGAAGGCCCCACATAAATTCTGGAATCAACTCACATCTGACGGACACCTGTAGGCAAGCTGGAACTGGCTTACCCGAATTCAAAGACATCATTCACGACCGATTGATTAAGATCTTTCTATAAGAAGAAATTTTAATGTAAAAATTCACCTGCCAGAAGTCGGCCACAGTGGCAGCAAGCGGTCCCTGGGTGGCGATGTAGGCGGGGTTCCTGGGGTCATGGTCCATCTGCAGAGACAGGGGCCGAGACAGGTTAGCCAAGCGTTAGCACAGTCGGGAGTGAAGCCCAGGCCTGGGCGGTGGAGGGGCCTGCCCTGCACCGAGCGCCCTGTTGACACACGGCTCCTACCAATGAGAGACCCTGGTGGCGTCACCCCCTGAGCCCGACCACCGCATCCCAAGTGCTCTCCCTGCATCTGAGACTAAGCTTCGATGCGCAGCACCGGCAGGAATGAGGAATGATGCGGGTGATTCCAGAGCCCTCAGCCAGGGCACCAGTGCGACGACCTCTGGGTCCACCCTGTGCTCAGAGTCACCTGAGCCCACCTGTTGGACCCGCAGGTGCTGGCGGGGGAGGGGAAGCTCTTAGCCACAGGGAGGGCACCGTTCACCCTGCCCCCGCGGCACAGAAGAAGGAATTCACGCCTGCACCCTGCGTCCCTGAGAGAGTTTCCTTGTTTTTGTTTATCCTGAAAAGGGGGCTCTGGCACAGCCGGCTACTGGGGACTGTGTCTGCACCCTGAGCCCGGGGCGGCAGAATCTTCCCCAGACAGGGCCAGCCTTCTAGCCATTTTCCTTCCCATCAATATTTCTACCCACCAGATGAAGGGCCGGCGTGGGCTCTCCGGCCTGCTGATTGGCCCAAATGCTTCCTGCTAGCTCTAAGAGGGAAGTCTGGTTTAAAAGACCTTAATTATGACATTTAATTCGCAGACTAAGCAGGGAGAAAAACTTAAAAAAAAAAAGCAAAACCGAGAGCGAAGTCTCGGGCAGCAGTAGGACTGTGGGGCTTGCTGGGGCTGTCCGGGCTCGTCCCCGGGTGGCAAGCCCAGGCCACCTGCCAGAGGACAGGGAGACACCGCGTCATCCTTGCCACCCCTGGCGCTGCCCTGCACCCCCCCGGGAGCGCCCGCGGCGGCCGAGCCCAGAGGAGAGCGCGAGGCTGTGCCTGGGGACCGTCGCCTTGTGTGAGATGCCTGTGGGTCTCACGTACGCAGCCCTCGTTTTTCCGTGTCTAGAACTAGGATTTGCTCCTTTGACGTCAGGTTTGAGTAAAGCTTTTAAATGCTTTGTATTTGAACATAATTATCAAGATTACGTTTCTCAACACAGTGAGAAATGAGAAAGTTTTAACCACGTGGACTTCTAAGTCGGCACCCGAGTAGGTCCCAGCGTCTCCTTAGAGCAGGGCTTTGGGTTTGGGGAAGAGGCCACGGAGGCACGTCTCCCTCGGCAGCGATCCACGAGCCCACACGCAGCCGCCGCGTTCCAGGGATGACGGCTGTCCGCACGAGAGAACGCACCCGGCGCCTCGTAATTATTGCACCATAAAAGGGGGAGTTGCGTAAAGGAGCAGATGTGAGTTATTCTCACAGAACCGCCACGCGACGCTAGCTGGGGGCGCAGGCGGAAGAGCTGTTTGTGCATCTGATTTAGTGGCTCGTAATTAAAACTGGACCTCGTTCTGAAATTCACCACAACTCACACAATACAGGTAAAATTACGTTACTCCCCCTGAAAGCCCCAATTAAAGTGTTTCAGTAGGAAAATGCTTAGCAGGAATAAGGAGTTTTGATTTTTTGAAATACGCGTTTGTTGGGGGTGACAGCTATTTACGGAGACCCCTGTCTCTTCCTGCAAAGAGTCACCCACAAAGAGGAAAGCTCCACTCCTTCTCAAACCTGCTGTTTTGCCCAAAGCAATTTCGACAGCAACACATTCTGAAATTGTGAGCATGTTCAGACTAGCACGTCCAGCCGCTTTCAAAATGAGAAATACACAATCACAAGTAAAAATCCGGACGGGGCTTCGGGAGGGTGAAGAAGGCGGCGTCTGTGATGGGTCCGAACTGTGCCGGTGTCCTGAGTGCCTCAAGCCCGTCACCCGCGCGGCTCCCGGGACAGGAGCAGAGACAGACGCGGGCACGGGGCGGGGGGAGGTCAGCTCGCCCGGGAGCCTGGACCCCGCGGCTGAGCCGGACGGGCCTCACATCCCCGCCTGCTCCACCTGCCCTGCGTGGGCAGACGTGGCATGAGCTTAACAGTAACTCAAAGGACGATGACAATCATTCCATCCCGTGATGAAACAGTCTGGAACAGAGATCGTTCCGGGCAGGAGTGTTCTGTGCGTGCCGTGGTTTCACGCAGCCTTTAGCTGGGTAACAGCAGAGCAAATTTTGACTAAACACACAGAAGCTTCACTCCATGTTAAGACTTTCGAGGCAGGGTAAGTGTGTTTGCAGGAAGTCAGCTAAGCTCTCCTGACGCTCACGAGGCCCCGGGGCAGTGGCGCGAGTCTCCCGCCTGCCGTGCGGCTGATGCAGCCTCCCCTGGCTGTTCTCCATCCTCCCTCCTCCTTTCCTGTTATTCCCGTCTCTCTGTGATCCCTTCCCATCTGCGCGAATGTCATGTTCCCACGAAAACTGCGCGGCCCCGGGGAAAGGCCAGCTCACGTCTCTGGGCCTCAGTGGCGGTGTCAGGAGGGTGGGGGCGGCTGGCGAGTGAGGGGGTCGGACAACGCCGTCTCTAAGTGCCCGCCGGCTCTGGCTCCACGCACACGTATGTGCGCAGACTCATCTGTGCGTGCGTGTGCCTCGGTGTCCTGGAGGTAGCCTGGAACCCTCCGTGACGAGCTGGACATCCACAGACCTCACGCTGGCAGGCGGCTGTGGCCGTGCACAGGTGTGCGCTCCCGTGTGAGCGCGTGGGAAGGCAGGTCCCACGAGCAGAGTCTGGGCGCATCCCGGACGCTGAGTGGCCGTGCCCGAAGGGGGAGGTGGCAGCGACACCCCCGCCCAGAGAGGTCACATGAGTCACCCAAGTGAACCTTCGAAAACAGACGGTCAGAGGGCAAGCACGAGTCACGGTGTAACTTTGCTTTTACCATATTCTCCAGAAAAGGAAAAGCCATTTGTCTGTGTTGACCCTGTTGTCCCTTGCAGGACTGATCCCTAAGCAGCATCAGGTGACGCAGCGCGAGGGCAGCACATCCTTGCACGTTCCCAAGTGCGTCGTCCAAAGCCACCTCGCGACGTGCCTTAGGCTCTGGGATGGCAATAACGAAATGGGCGTGGGCGGCTGGTTTTATCTTTAGAAACTCTAATCTGCATCTAGAAACTTAGTCACATTTCCCCCAATATCCCAAATAAAACTGATTTTAAAAGTGAAGCATTTGGCAAGTGGAGACCACGGGACTTGAGTCCTGCAGCCGTGACGACCTCGAACAGAGCGGGGACACGGCGCCGCCCCGGCGGGCGGGGACCAGGGCCAGCCAGTGTCCGCCCCACACCAGTCCCGCCTCCAGCAGCCGCAACCCGGAGTCTCCGAAATGACCCGTCCACTGGGGAGGGGCGAGGGTCACGGCCTTGCTCTGAAATCCTGCACGAGGAGGAGCGTGCACGTCACCTGTGTCCTGTTCTGCCCCCTCCCGTCACCTGTCGCTGCCGTGCAAAGCGAACTTCGCAGGACGCTTTCTTGGAAACACACACGGATCAGGCCTGAGGCGTCAAGGCTCTTTTCCCGATACCAAGTCTTAACGTGGGAATTTACTGGAAAATTGTAGCTTTTGGTGATCGATGGGAGACTGATTTATGAACTGTTATGAATTATTTTCGTATTTTAGTCTTATGCGTTGAGATTTATTTAAGTAAAATACTGACTATAAACCGCATCATACACACAGATGTTTGGTTGTATGTTCCGAGAACCGAGGAGTCGGCTCCCGTGTTGGCCAATTTCTTACGGTATCGAGCTCTCACCCTTTTCCGAGACGCCCCTTGTCCCTACCTGAATTAGATGCCCTCTGAATTGAGACTTCAAACCGTTTTTTCTGCTTTAATAAACATTGGGATGAAGATTAAGCTCATTTTTCAGTGTCACTGGGGATTTCAGGCTTGCTCCCGGTAATAACACGTGTGTGCCGTGTGCTCCCGTGGTAACGACACTCCTCGGTGATGACCACGCAGCTGATGGGTCTGTCTCTCAGACACCCCGTGCAGGAAAACAGAATTCCCATTTGCTTTCGTGACCTCCGATTTGAAAGGGAAGATTGCACATTATTTACTGCTGGACGACTTCCCTGAAATTTAATGAGGACTAAGGATAAATATGACAGATGTAATTATCGCGGTTTGTTCTGCACAGCCAGGGTCTTCCCGCGCCGTAATTGTGAGCTTCTCGTTCAGCTGCCGCGAGGAAGGTCATTATCATCGCAGCCTCAGTTGTTTCAGAAAGAAGAGGCGCCATGGATTGCTTCTAGTTCATTCCTACAGCCCCAGTTGGAAGAAAAAGAATTGTGGTACAGAATAAAGGAAAAACACCAAGTGCGGTGACATCACTCCCCTCTCCTGGCCTCACCGCTGACCCGGCTCCTGCCCAGCGGGGCCTGGACCATGACTCTGCGTCTCTGTGAATAGAAGGGTCGCAGGAGCCGCACAAACGCGCAGGGATCCTCCCGGCCATCGACCCACAGCCTCAGCGCCCGCGTGCGCAGGAAAGCTGTCGACGGCCTCTCAGGGGACGCGGCGGCCACACCGGCACCGGTGTCCACGCTGGGACCTGACCGAGGCCGGAGCAGCTCGGACACCTGCAAACTGGAGCCCGTGGAGTGGAGGCGAGCTGGGCCCAGCTACGGCACGGAGCTCCGCCTTCCAGACTCGTAACAACGGCGGCGTTTCTAATTCCGGCCTCCCCGAATGGTGCGTCTCAGGGAAAAGGGCCTCGGCGGGGAGAAGGCGGCTTCTCTCGCTCTCCGTGTTGGGCCTGCGTCTCCGTCGTCCAGCGCAAGGACAGGCCGGGCCCTGACTTCACCACCAGTGACGTTCGCTCCATGAAACGAGAGATCGGCAAGTCAGTGAGGCTTTGGTTGGACTCTCTGAATAAGAATCGACAGAGAAATACTGAATATCTCACATCTCGTTGAGAAAGACCAGCCGGAACCAGCCAGAACCAGCCGGAACCGGGCGGAACCAGGCGGAACGGATCTTCGGAGTCCGGCTCTATGGAAGTGAAGCAGCGACTCCTTCCCGACCGGACCACGTGGGCAGCAGTCTGGGCTCGGGGGGTGTAGACAAGGTGCCAGCCCAGTTCTTCACTCTGAACTCACTTTCCACAGCCGAGCGCTCGCTGTGTGGCCGCACAGTGCCGGGAGGTGTCAACAGCGCAGGGCGCGGCTGCCGCGGTGGCGGCTACACTTGTGATCAGAAGGGCCAGGGTTCACCCGTGGCTTCGAGGGGCTGAGACCAGAGCGTGGGGTGCGATCTGTGCCTGGGGACGACCCGCGTCCCTCCCAGCCTGGTGTGGCAGCACCCGCGGGCGCCGCTTTGATTAAACGCAAACGTGGGATTTAGTGAGATGCCCCCGTGATCCCCGAAGATCAGACCCGAGAAAAACTGTGTAAAGGGGAAACACCGCAGCCCGCGTCCCCCGTAAATCTGCATTAAGTCTCCACCCCTGTCCTCCGGTTTAAAATGCCACCGACCCTGGTCTCTGAACACGCTTGTCTGGAGAGCCCCACCGTCCTCCCACTGCGGCCGCCCCACTGTCTCCCCGGAACCCTCCCGGCCCTGCACCTCCCCCTGCACCCCATTCTTTGCTCACTCCGGGGCGGCTTCAATCTGTCCCTGCAGCCCCAGCCCCCTCAAGGTTCAAGATGGGGAGAATGTTCCGGGGAGGCCCAGAATTAAAGCGGGGTGGCAGGACGAGCCGCCAGGTGTGGGCTGGTGCGGAACCCCCGAACCCGGGCCCCGAGGTCTCAGGCTCACACCACGTGGCGCAGGAGGGGCTGCTACGCCGTCCCCAGACACAGGGACACGTCCACTGTCCTCTGCTCTCCTGGCGTGTTGGCCCCCAGACACATGCTTTTCCTTAAGAAGGAAGGATCTTGCTGGAAAAACCCAGAGGAAACGAACCCACAAGTTCGCACCTGCCTCAGTGTCACTGACGGTTAAAAAAGGGGCAGTTGGGGGCCTTGTGTCCCCACCTCCCTGGAGTAAACAAGGGGCACGTGGTTCCAGGAAAGGAGGAAGCCACCACCACGAACTTTCCCCAGAAGCCTAGAAGGGTTCCATTCAGAACGTGGCTCCACGGGTCCCCGGACTGCGCTGCTCACGGGGAGGGTGGCAGAGACTCGGCACAGCCCACGGCCCAGGGCAGAGCGGACTCCATGTCCACGGAAGCCCCCCCGCGTGGTCTCGCCACGTCCTGCTCCCCGAGGCAAAGGCCATCGCCCGGGTGGGTACTTACAATGGGGCTGGCATTGATGTAGTCCGAGCTGCTCAGGCTGGTTTCCAGCTTCAGCAGGACCCTGGAGTGGTCGTCTGCAAGCAACGAGAGCAGTCGGTCAGAGTCTGCACAGCCCCCGCGTGAACGCCCCCGCCCGTCCCCCCACCCGCCGCAGCCCCTCCGCATGCAGGCAGGCGGGAACGTGGGCACTGCGCCAGGCTCTCGGTGGGTGGAATCCAGACCCTGGTGCTTGTCCTGCGTGGAGTTCAGGTCCAAGGTGAGGGCTTTCTCTGTGAGACCTTACACAGCTTTTGCCTTTATTCGTTTTCTCAAAGTAGCGTTTGCCTTTAAATAACGGAAGTATCTGGCAACATGCAGTGAGTGAATGTGAACATCGGCATCAAGCAACAGGCCACCGTCCAGAATACACAGTTTTGTGGTCGATAAATGGTTAAATCCTCGAGATCACCGGGATTTAGTTTTTTTTTTTTTTGAGACAGAGTCTCACTCTGTTGCCCGGGCTAGAGTGCCGTGGCATCAGCCTAGCTCACAGCAACCTCAAACTCCTGGGCTCAGGAGATCCTTCTGCCTCAGTCTCCCGAGTAGCTGGGACTACAGGCACGCGCCACCATGCCCGGCTAATTTTTTCTATATATATATCTTTAGTTGGCCAATTAATTTCTTTCTATTTATAGTAGAGACGGGGTCTCGCTCTTGTTCAGGCTGGTCTTGAACTCCTGACCTTGAGCGATCCTCCCGCCTCGGCCTCCCAGAGTGCTAGGATGACAGGCA
>CAUYRT010076882.1:0-15014 GCA_963574885.1 Lepilemur ruficaudatus
CAGTGAGTGGTGAGTGCATGTGAAGGCCTGGGACATTACTGTACACTACTGTAGACCTTATAAACTCTGTACACTGAGGCTACACTAAATTTATTTTTAAAATTTTTTCCTTTCTTCAATAATAAATTAACCTTAGCTTACTATAATTTTTTTACCTTATAAACTTTTTAGTTTTTAAACTTTTGATTCTTTTATAACACCTAGCTCAAAACACACTGCGCAGCTGTACAAAAAATATTTTCTTAATTCCTTATTCTACAAGCTTTTTTCTATTTTCAATTTTTTTTGCTTTACTTTTTAAAATTTTTTGTTAAAAACTAAGATACAAACACACCTCAGCCTAGGCCTACACAGGGTCAGGATCACCAATATCATTGTCTTCCACCCCCACATCTTGTCCCACTGGAAGGTCTTCAGGGCAATGACACACATGGAGCTGTCACCTCCTATGATAACAATGCCTTCCTCTGGAACAGCTCCTGAAGGACCCACCTGAGGCTTTCTATAAAGCCTCTATAAAGTTATATACATAAATATATATGGAATACACTCTAAATAACAATAAAAAGTATAGTACAGTAAATACATAAACCAGCAACAGTCATTCATTATTATTATCAAGTATGATGCACAGTACATAATTGTATGCGCTATACTTTTATAGACTGGCAGCATAGTAGGTTTGTTTAAACAGCATCACCATACACACAAGTAATGCATTGCGTTACGATGTTGAGATGGCTACAACATCACTAAGCAATAGGAGTTTTTCATCTCCACGATAAACTTACGGGACCACCATCATATAGGCACTTTATCACCAACCAAAACATTGTTATTTGGCACATGACTTTATATCTTCTCTTTGTTTACACAACTGTGTAATGCCAAACATTACTCTTTAATGTCTTATATTTTAAATTAATAATTTCAATTAATAATACAGAGTCATGTGCCCCATACAGTGACTGTAACAGTGGTGCTATAGGAGAGAGGAAGGAGAGGGAGAATTCATTTTTTATTTCATGTACTTCTGCAGTGTTTCAATTACTTTACTATTGAACATATTACATTTATGATTTTTTAAAAGTGTCTTCCATCTTCTCCCCATCTTCGTCTTGTTTTATCTGTTTCAGTCTAGCCAACTAGGATTTCTCAGGACAGAGGTTATTTATTCCATATCACTCCCAACCTCATATGCATCTCCCAAGCTTATTCTCCCCAAACCACTTTCTCGCTTTAAATATGAACTTTCCCAGGTCTTTAGCCATGATTAACCAGATGAAATCATCAGGACATGGACCCCCCAATCCAGGTATTGAATTACAAAAAGGACATTTGGAGGAAAAAAAATGCTAACTCAATTGCATCAGTTAAAACATCAACAGACATTAGCGAGGCCACAGTGTCACGAAGCAGGAGGTCAAAGACCCATGCACCCATCACTGGGAGTCACGGTGGGACTTAACTGGGGCAGTTCTGGTTCTGCCATTAGGACCAGGAACACTCCAATCTCAATGAAAGTGCATAAGACACCACCATTATCCCCGGATCATTGCCACGATAGACCCAAACAACTCCAGTCTGTCGTGTCAATGTGTATTCTGGGAGTCTTTAACACACGGATCATTGGCGAGCTGCACCATAAAAGCCCTGTAGGAGCCATGGCCGTGTATGGAATCAACGCACACTCGGGGACTCCCCCATGCCTGGATCATTTGCAGTGCATCGTGGCAATGCATACTCCGGGAGCCCTTACTCCACAGCCTGTGCATGCTGAGGGACAATGTACACCAAAAATACTTATGAAATAGTTGTTACAGTGCATACACAGTATTCACTTTTCTAAATGGCATGTCAGCAAGTTTAGTGTGCAACAAAGTAACTCCTAAAAGGCACAAAACACTCCTAGAGGCCTGCCTTCACACACTCTGGTTGGTCCATGGTGTTGTAGAACAGCTGTGGGGAGTGAGTTTTCCTTTACAGTCAACAAAAGAAAAAGGAACAGACAGGCTTGTAATCTAGGCTACTGCTTCTACTCAGTGTCGTCAGGGTTTTCAATATAACCCCAAATACTTCCTAATTATTTTTCTGGATGTTTGATGCGTAAGATCCAAGGACTTTTCTTCTATCCCAAAGCATCTGCAGCGTAAGGTGAGAGGGTAGGGTCAGAGGAAAGCTCCTTGGACCTTAAGCCTCTGGACTACTGCTGGTCTAATAGAAATACAACACGAGCCATGTGTATGGTTTTAAATGTTCTTGGTAGCCACGTTTTTTTAAAAAGGTAAAGGAACAAATTTAATTGATTATAACACTATTTTTTTTCACCCAGTATACCTAAAATATGATTATTTCAATATCCAATCACTATGTTCAAATCATTGAGACAGTTTACATTCTTTTTTTCCATACAGTCTTTACAGCGCAGTGTGTATTTTCTGCTTGGCGAACATCTGGATTTGGAATAGCCACATTTCAAGTGCTCAATAGCCTCATGTGGTCAGTGGCTGCCCCAGTGGGCAGCACAGGTACAGTGGCTTAGGAAAATGAATCCCAGGAGCTTAAATGGTCACTGTTCCTTCAACTACCTGTCTCAAGGCAGGCCTGCGTGTCTTTCCGCCTCATTTCCCTCCCTGTGCTGCGACTACTGAACAGCCTTTTCCTAGCAGCCTTGAGTGCGTGGCTATGTTTTGTTTTTTGCAACCATAAAAACGACCACAAATATGCTTTCGCAAAGAGGGAAGAAAACTGCTATAGGCCCGAATGGTAATGCTAGCATTAGGTCATCTTTCTTGGAGACGGAGAAGCAGCGGGGAGCAAGGGGCTGCGGGGGAGGGAGGGAGAGGACAGGCATGGCGCTGCCTGAGTGAGGGTGGCGGCCTCGCTGCAGCCACTAACCCTTTCCCCAAACGTGCCGCCAGCCGGGCAATGGGGCCGTGCACCTGGCAGTCGTGGGGTCACTGGCAGTCGGCTCTGGAAGGGCCGCTGGTTTCGGAGGCTGAGTCTTGCCAGAGACACAAAGGAGGAGGGAAGAGGAGAGGGAAACGGAGACAAAGCCGCGGGGGAAGGAAGGAAGGGAAGCGGGCGCGGGCGGCGGGAGTCGCGGGCCGGCCGGGCGGGGGCCGGGAGCGGCGAGAGGGAGGCAGCGAAACGAGCAGGTCGATTTGAATATCAGGCTCTGCCACACTCGGGGCGCCGCTGACAACTTCATTACCTCCGCATATAAAAATGACTGCCGGGGAATGCAAATGGCCCGCGGTCTCGGCCGCCTGCCCGGGTCCCGCCGCCGGCTGCGGGCGGAGGCCCCGGGAACGCGCCGCTGTCCCCACAATGAACGGCCGCCACCGCCCTGCCACCCCGCGCCCCGGGCTGGGAGACCCACTCGGTGGGGCCCGGAGTGGGAAAGGGAAGGGTGGGGCAGCGGAGGACTGCTTAGCTCTGAGAGTCGCTCGTCGCTGGCAAGCAAATGCCCTCTGCCTCTTGACTCTGGCATCCAATTGATGCTCAGGAAAGGCAAGGCAAATGAGAGCACTCGATGGGTATGACTCGCAACCTTGGACCCTGACAGAAAAGGCTGGACCCCGCTGGTCCCCGTCCAGCATGCCCGCGGTGACTACACGGACGTCAGCATCCCTAGCGCCCCATTTTCTACTTTCGCTCTGAGGAGGGCGTGTGCTTCCTGCTCCCCAGGCCTTTGGCACCTGCTGCCACCAGGACTATCTGTGTCACTGTGCAGAACCCACCCCCTAAATCCCCAGCCTAGCTGAGCTCCCCGTATGACAGCTGAGGCAAGTCGTGCGCAGAGGAAAAGCAGTCTTCACAGAGCCTTTCCTCCCCTGGCTTAGAGAAAGAGGGCAGGACTCGCTCCTTGGCAAGAAGTCACCCCCTGCCTTCTGACAGCTCCCGTTATCACATTCGGGCCCCTTGCTGACTTCTTGAGGGCAGAAGACAGGTCACTTTTTTTTATAACAGCAGTAATAATAGTAAACATCCACTCATTTTATGCAAGGCACTATGCCATCTGCTTTACCTACATTATTTCTGTCACAACAACCCCATTTTGCTCTCCTGGAAACCGAGGCTTAGCAAAGCCTTGTGGGGGGTCCAGGGCAACCCATCTAGGAAGGGGTGGAGCATGCCTGAGAGACTAGGCCCCTCTGGACTCCCAATCACCCTGCAATATTTCTTTTCTGGGCCCTTCTTGCAGCTCACACAGCTGTCCACACTCCTTCCTCCCTACCCGGTCCTCGTTCCTCCCTCTCCCTCATGGTCCAGGGGTAAATCCTGAGTAGTCTAAATCTGTTAGGACCAACCCTTTCCCTTGTTCAAGCATTGGTTTAGAAAAGAGCACGTGACCAGTCCTGGACAATGCCACACAAGGGGCCATCTGCTGGGGTTTCTGAGAAATGCTTCCTTGCTCTAAAAAAGACCCAGCGCAGCGTGGTGGCGCCTGGTCTGTAGTCCCAGCTGCTTGGAAGGCTGAGGCAGGAGTTGATCCCAGGAGTTGGAAGCTACAGTGAGCTGTGATTAGGCCACTACAATCCAGCCTGGGTGACAGAGCAAGGCCCTGGGTAGATAGATAAATAAATGGGTAGATAGATAGATACATACATACATACATATATACATACATACATCCCCGTGGAAGCTGGGACTACAGGCATGTGTCAGGATGCTAATTTTTCTATTTTTAGTAGAGAAAGTGTCTTGCTCTTACTCAGGCTGGTCTTGAACTCCTGAGCTCAAGCACTCCTGCCTCGGCCTCCCAGAGTGGTAGGATTATAGGTGTGAGCCACTGTGCCCGGCCCTTTAAAAATAATTTTGATTTTACCTAATGTTGACCTTTTATCATATGTCATATAGTAAACACCAATTCCATTTGTCTGAACAAGTTTCTAAACAACCCAAGTTTGTGCTGACAGCTTGTATGAAGAGAACAAATATTTGCTTTTTATTTCATGTAAATATTGCATTCTGTCAAACAAGACATTTCTTCTGCTGGATGACATGTGTCTACCACCTGGTAATCATGGAGGGGCTAGGCAACAAAGCTAGCTTTGTAGAGATTTTCAGGGTTTTCGGGGTTAAGTAAGCTAAGAGCAGAGTTAAAGTTTAGGAGAATCATGTTCTAGTCCTATCTCTTCCATGGATGAAATCGTGCTGCCTCATGTTTATTCAGGAACATAGTTAGGGTTATTTCCTTTTTGAAGCAAGAGAAGATACAGAGAAGTAAGCAAATGAAAACTCCAGAAATTTGGTCATGTCTCTTCCCTGCTCTATGTTTCTGTGTCTTCATCAGAGCATCTGCTTCTGGGCACTTCAATGGCACCTCATACTTCCAGCTTCTCTTCCTGGGCACTCACCTCCAACTTGGTTCAGCCTCAAGGCTCTAAAGCAGCTTTTCCCAACTCCCTCTTCCCTCAAGACAGCATCTCTCTGCCTACACAGGCAAGGCACCCAGGAGCATCAGACCATCCTGCACCCACACACCCAGGTATCTGAGCTTGATTGCCTTTGAAATGTTTACTGACCTTCATCAAGTAGTTTCTTTGAAGAATTTGCATCTAGTTTTAAACTTCTGGGAAAACAATGGCTACTTAACCAGTCGCTTACTCTTAATAATATTAGCTGGCAACTGCTTTAAAACAGTCTGAATTAGAATGAAAAATGGATTTTTGTTGTTTCATTAAAATCATGCACACTTTTCACTAAAATATGGGGAAAAAACCTATATAAAATGTATAACATATGTTTTATTAACTCATCCAGAGTCAGTAAGCGGTAACTAGCTCAAATATCTGTTTCCCACTGCCGAGGAAAGGAAGCCCAAACTGCTTAGCAAGACATCCAAGACCCTTTACAATCTGCACCTAATCACCCTCTAGCCTTATTTGTCTGCCACCATACACCTCCAAATCATACTGTTGCATTTCCCCTCCCATGACATAGACTTCAATACATTGGGTGCCCATATTCTCTAGATGCCCTTGAACTCCTTGGACCACTGTCACTGTTCCAGTATCACTGATCCTTCCAGGTCCAGATTAAACACCACCTCTTCCAAGAAGTTTTTCCTATTCCTCACCTATAGTGACACAAAATATTGACTTACTTAGTATTTGTTCTCAGCAATATTAAGCATATGTTTTATTCTTTGACACCCAGTATTCTTAAAATAGTGCACATTTGCAAACAGTTGGAAGGCTTAAATATTAGCATGCAAATGAGTAAAATGGGTGATGAATATTATCAGCGGAATTGTATAGACCTCAGTCCCAGCTTAAGGATGAGCTGTTCTCTTAGATGTGCTAAAATAAAGCTCCTTATACCTTTTGTTTTTGTTAGGATAACTTTGATTTCAGTAACAGAGAATCTGTTCTAGCTTTAAAAATATGGAAAATGTAGTATATATGTAGGAAGTCCCAAAGTAGCAGATGCTAAGGTTGGTTAATGCAGAGGCTCAAAAATGTCTAATTCTGTTAAGTTCTTCTCATCTTTCCACTGTGCCATCCTCAGCTTGTTGACCTTGTGCTTCACTAGTTCTCGAGGTCTCAAAACGGCTGCCATAGTTCCAGGCATCACTTTAAGCCAAAAAAAAACATGCTGTTCTTCCCTTAATTTCTTAAGAGTGGAGAAATTGTAACAGAAGATGCCTCAGAAGTCTTCTTCTCTTACCTCATCAGCCAGACTGGGGCATATGGCTATCTCTGAATTATCACTGGCAAAGGAAAGGAGATTATCATAATTGATGACTAATCAGGATTGACCTTGGAGTTATATTAGGGGTGGGCGGCAAGAGAGCAGGAAATACGACAAGCAAGGCCAAAACAAAAGCTGAATTTCAGCCAGTTTCCCAGTCATCTATTCCTGCATGCAAACCATTCCAAAGCATAGTGGCTTAAAAATATTTTATTTTTTCTCAAGAATCTGAGCTGGACTCCCAAGGAGTAAGGGAGGACTGCTGTCGAGTAGGCACTAAAAGTATCAGCAATTTATAATGGGTTATTACTTGAAAATCAAAAGTAATTATATTTTGATTGTTTTTGTATTGGTTCTTTCTACAAAAAAGAGTGTTTGAAAAAAATGTATCTATTGATTCAGTCAATAGCAAATTGATTGGCTGAATTCAACTGATAATTTTCTTAGGGCATGGTAGAATCATATTTGCTCTTTTGCTTTGTTTTTCCCCTCTAAATAGCTAGCCATATTGTGGACCCATATAGGATTTTTCCTTTAAAATACTGCTTGACTGAAGTAAGCCTGTTGTTTTTTGGTTTTGTCTTTTTTTTTTTTTTTTTTTTTTAGAGACAGGGTATCACTCTGTTGCCCAGGCTGGAGTGCAGTGGCAAGATCATAGCTCACTGTAACCTCAAACTCCTGTGCTGGGATCAAGGAATCTTTCTGTCTCAGCCTCCCAACTAGCTAGGACTACAGGTGTACACCACCACGCCCAGCTAATTTTTAAAATTTTTTAGAGACAGGGTCTCACTGTGCTGTCCAGGCTGGTCTCAAACTCCTTGTCTCAAGTGATCTTCCCAGCTCATTCTCCCAAAGTGCTAAAATTACAGGCATAAGCCATTGTGCCTGGCTTGAATTAAGCCATTTTTGTCTTAAGTTCTTTAGTCTGTAGACATTTGAGAACTAAGTCAGGAGGATAACAAATAATCCCTTCAATTTAGCAAATAATTTGATAACTAGATTATTCACCATCAGAATATTACTCTTTTGAAAACATGTAAATCACAGAAGCATTTGAAAATAAAGTTAAGAAATAGCCATTTCCCTCTTTTCACTGAGGCAGGTAGCAAAATTGCAACATATATTCTTTGTTTCATAATGTTACTTTCTTATCCTAAATAGGCCTTCTAGTTCTCATTTAATTTTTACATATGTAAGGCAAGAAAGTTCTTAAGTGGTGCCTATGGTTAGACTCATGTCATTTACTAAAATAACACAAGGACTTCCTTTTGTGATTATATCTTTAATCTCCTAATAAGCGTATAACTGCCTCTATAACAATACCTAGCCGGATGATGAATGTTCGTACAATAACACTCTCCTTTTTTTTCCGGAACGTTCATCTCCTTGCACAAAAATCTGATATATTCCAACACCATCTCTGTGAATCATAGACCAGTGAAGCCAGAATGACAGCTCCCTAATTTGATAGGTGGAGAAACTGAGGCTCTAGAGTTTCTGGAAGTTGCCAGACTAGTTAGTGACAGAGTGGGATCTCATTAGCTTGTTTTCTGGTTGATTGCCCTTTACACCACACAGGGCTATTAATGATTAACATTAAGGACTGAACTGAATCTAACCAGGTGATCAAGTCAGATTCTTCATACGGAGTTGGTGGCACCCACTCAGCCAGGTCTCTGCAGGGGCAGAATTCACACTCTACCGTCAGGGACAGAGAGAGTGTCCTCTAATCTCCAGCCTGACATATCCAGAGACCCCACTTGGTACACCCATCAAGCCCCATTCAGAGGTACAAGGAGGACTCCTCAGACCCCTGTTTCATCTGTGTGCCGGCACCTCAGGCAAACCCCTGGGTTGGAGGAACACACTTGACAAAGTGCTTCCCTCCTGTCCCACTCAGCCAGTGAAGAGCAGGGAAGTGGAGAAGCCCAGCTGGCAATGCATCGCTCGCCATCTTTGCACCTTCACGGTGAATGTAAAGCCAAATCTTAAGATTCGAATCTGACAGCTCCATCATAAATGTAGGTTTTTACTTCTCAAATGTTAGCTGAATTTTCCCTCTTAAATAATTGTTTGGATTTGGAACCCCTAGGGCCTGTATTTTTTCAATATGGAATTTGTAGCATTCATTCAAACCCACAACTCGTTTGTTCAAATCACACATTTCCAAATAGGAGAAAGTAAAATGTGCTCCGATTCACTACTATTTTTAAACGATTAAAACACAACTGAGAAAATGAAGCCTAACCACTACTATTCTTCCCCTTCTTTTCCTCCTCCTTCTTTTTCAGCCAACAATTGCTATAATCACTAATGAGGCAGACTGTGTTAAAAATTTTCTTCACTTAACATTTCTCATTATTAATAAATTTTGCACTGACAACTATAAAGTGAACACTTTGGATTTATGCACCTAACCTAATTACATATGCTGCATGTACGCATTTCATTATTTACTTGACAGATTCATTCCTTGATATAATAAATAATTAAACAAGAATCAAATATTAACAATCAGATACATGTTAATTCTCCTCAAATCTATAGAAACAAACTATATTTTTTATCTTCAGTTCAACAAGCACTGATTAAAATTTCTTCATTAGGCAAATTTCATAAGCAAAGTTCTTCATCTTACTTTTCTTACTTTCACTGAAAATTAAACCTGGAAGAAATTATTCCAGGATTACTTCGTGGAAAAAAAAATGAATGTAACAGTATTTCTAACAAGCTGTTGGATTTGTAATCTTTCACAAGCACCGTTGTATCTTATATATGAAACATTAATCTGTGTGTTTGTTAGAAACCTTCAAATACGGTTTTATGATACCCCAGAAGCCAGCACCATGGTGGTTGCTAGTGGTATATTTCCAGAGATGCCTTGTCTTGTGGGATAATAGTTTTAACCAAACAATAATTTTATAACTTGTTTAAAGAATCATTTCTAGGCATTACGGATAATGGTAAAGCTCAATTTATTGGGCTTGAAAATTTACCCTGAGGTCAAAGTATAACTTTTGCTTTTTTCACTCTAATGAGCCAGGTTTAAATTTTTTTAATTCATGTATATCAACATCTTCATTGATCAAACGATTCTCACATTTTATCAAATTCGCTTTGGTAGAGCATACCATACAATTTCATCATTTAAAAAATATTAAAGATTCATAGATAGCCACATTATTCATAATACAAGATTAATGCCAGGCTGACAGGTTTTTGTAAAGCTTTGACTCTTTTTTTCTAAGTGCATATACCATATCTATGTGAGATGTACCCTTGATGTTGCATATTGATCACTCTCTTCTCTTCTCTTCTAATGCTAAAGAGAGAATATTATGAAATGATTGTCAGGGTTAGTGTGTCTCTGACCTACACATGTACTATTAATAATTTATGAGCTGATTTGAAATACAGCACCAAGAAACCAACTAAGGACCACAGCGGCTGCCTAGGATGACACAGACTCTGGGTTGACAGCATGCGCACCCAGATGTTGAGATTCTGTTTGTTGAAATACACAGAAAGGCACAAATGCTCTAAATGCCAGGATTAACTGCATGGAAGGAAGCCACGCTTCTTTGTTAGAAATTTCAAGTAGCTACATTTGTGTCTTTTCATCCTATCCTTTCTGTGACATGAAATTTCCTTTTTAAATTATTTAATCACGCTGTCAAGTGAACTCATATTGTCCGTAAACATTAGAGAATCTAAATTCAAATAATACGGAGATATAGAGAGCAAACGATCAAGTCTTTCTTCTTATTTCCCGCATGCCTTCAGACCCAAAGGTTGGTGTGTGTCCTTCCAGACTGTTTTCTGTGCTCATACAAAGATAGAGGTAGGAAGAGAGAGTTTCCCCCACCCTCAGATACGGTGTCGCACTCTCTCTACACACTGTGACGCAGCTTGTTTTTTTCACTCAACAATGTTATCAAAGACTTCCTCCCATTTCAGCACATATATCTGTAGCTTATTTTTTAAACAACAATGTAGTGCTCCATTTTAGAGATGCGCCATGGCTCATTTATCAACTCCCTTATTAATAGATTGCCAAAATGTCTCAGATTTTTCATAAATTAAAAAAACAGGCCAGGTGCAGTGGCTCATGCCTGTAATTTTAGAATTCTGGGAGGCCGAGGTGGATGGATCACTCAAGATCAGGAGTTCGAAACCAGCCTCAGCAAGAGTGAGACCCCGTCTCTACTAAAAATAGAAAGAAATTAATTGGCCAACTAAAAATATATAGAAAAAAATATTAGCCGGGCATGGTGGCACATGCTTGTAGTCCCAGCTACTTGGGAGGCTGAGGCAGAAGGATCGCTTGAGCCCAGGAGTTTGAGGTAGCTGTGAGCTAGGCTGATGCCACGGCACTCTAGCCTGGGCAGCAGAATGAGACTCTGTCTCAAAAAAAAAAAAAAAAAAAAAAAAAAAAAAACTCCTGGGGCTCAAGTGATCCTCCTCACCTTAGCCTCCCAAAGCACTGGGATTACAGGCATTGCTCTGTTTTCTTTTTTTATTTTGTAAACAGAATTCCAAAATAAAGGTAAAAATTTCAGCTGAATCAAATCTAAAACTCTACTCAAAACAAAAGCATGTAAGTATAACACTTTAAAGGGCTTTGACAAATGCTTTAGTAATTTTTAAAGTATACTAAAGAATGTAGTCATCACTCCCAAAGTTTGTGAGCACAACACAGTAAAATTATATCACTTCTTGTTCACTATGGATCTTTCTAGATTAAGCCTAATTTGTGGTAGATGATTTTTGGTGGGGAAAGCTTTGCAGAAATCTTTTGTCCATTTTTTTCCTCCTTGGGATCTGGAGCCTTGATGTAAGACAAGTCAAAGGAAGCTAATTCACTAAATCATACGCTTTGGAGACAGAAGAATGATGCTTATTTAATTCTGATGCTTATTTAATTCTCACAAACTTCAAATTCTCTTCAAACTTCAAACCTACTGCTAAATGACACAGTAGTAGCCATAAAACATAATTAGAAGAATTTAAAAACATAGTTCATATTTTTGTATAGAGAAATAGATAGGATTTTTAATTTTTTTAAAGCAAAGAAGAGGCAACAAAATAAGTTATTAAAATTTGAATTAATAATAAATACTTTCAGTTAACCGCATCTGCAGAGCTGTTAAATAGTTGTCAAATACGTCAAGGGACCATAAAAAAATGTTAAGCTCTTTAAAACTGTTTTGAAACAGGTTTCAAAATCTTTTAGGCCCTTTTGCATTTATCCAATGCTATAATAAGACTTAGGGAACAGGAATAGCAGGTGGGGAAGAAAGCCACGGTCCTTGGGTAGGCATAGGTAGCTATAATGCCATGGGTTATTTTAACTTCATCTTTAACCTCAAAATTTAGGATACCTACACTATGATATTTCTTGCTTTTCCCTAAGGTACTGATCTCAACATACAAGCTGTCTTTAGAAACTGTTTTCTTCTACAATTTACAAACATTTTTCCCACTTAGAAACCTTTCTTTTGACTTTAAAAAGAAACTTCAATCTACTTTTCTATTATTTTTTAGATCTTTTTATCTCCACTCAGCCCTCCTAGCAAATTTTGAAAATTTTCATACCTACAGAAAAGCTTAAAGGATATATAATGAACATCCATATTTTCCTCACCTAGACTGCTTTTTACAATAAACCTTTTATTCGGAGATCACTGTAGAATCATATGCAGTTGTAAGGCATAATACAGAGCTATCACCTGTATTCTTTACTCAGTTTCCCCTAATGGTAACATCTTTCAAAACTATAGCACAATATCACACTCAGGATATTGACAATGATACACTTAAGATACACATTTCCATCAACACAAGGATCCTTGGGGGGGATGGGTATATTCACATTTAATGGGTGTGGTGCCCATTAAATGGGAGGGTGGACACACTTGAAGCTCTGACTTGGGTGGGCAAAGGCAATATATGTAACCTAATTGGGATTTTTCTATTATTATAAGGATATTCTTAATTAAAAGTTGTTCAACTGAAGGTTGTCCATGTAGCAGCTTCTATATTGCTTGCCTGTTATTTTTATTTATTTATTTATTTTTTGAGACAGAGTCTCACTTTGTTGCCTGGCTTGAGGGTTTGACCCCCTGTGCAATGAAAAATCCATGTATAACTTTTTTTTTTTTTTGAGACAGAGTCTCACTCTGTTGCCTGGGCTAGAATGCCATGGTGTCAGCCTAGCTCACAGCAATCTCAAACTCCTGGGCTCAGGCAATCCTCCTGCCTCAGCCTCCTAAGTAGCTGGGACTACAAGCAGGTGCCACTACGCCCGGCCTCCATGTATAACTTTTAAATCTTCCAAAACTGGCTGGGAGCATTGGCTTATGCCTATAGTCTCAGCACTGAGGCAGGAGGATTGCTTTAGGCCAGGAGTTTGAGACCAGCCTGGGTAACATAGTGAAATCCATCTCTACAAAAAAATTATAAAATAAAGAAATCTCCCAAAACTTTAATAGCCTACTGTAGACCAGAAGCCTTACTGATGACATAAACAGTCAATTAACACATATTTTATATGCTATATGTATTATATACTGTATTCTTACAATAAAGCTAGAGAAAATAGTAAGAGAGTCGTAAGGAAGAGAAAATATATTTACTATTCATTTAAGTGGAGGTGGATTATAATAAAGGTCTTGATCCTAATCATCTTCACATTGAATAGGTTGAGGAAGAGGAGGAAGGGGACGCAGGAGAGGGAGGAGGAAGGGGTCTTGCTGCCTCAGAGGTGGCAGAGGCACAAGAGGTGGAAGGGGGGGCAGGTGTGCTTGGTGTAACTTTATAGAAATATGTTACGATTTGTCTGATTTTTTTTGCTTTTTCACTTTTCTAAAAATGTTTCTATACGGTAACAATCTTTCTACTGTTTGCTTTAGTTTCGGTGCCTGTATGGAAGGGTCACGTCATAAAAGAAATCAGAAGCAGTCTTGAATAATCGGAATCCTTCTGCCAGATTGTCTAATGTCAATTTGTCTTCTGAGCCTGTTACATCTTCTTTCTCATTGTCTGGCACTGGTTCAGAAGCACTCATCTCCATCAAGTTGTCTGTTAATTTCTCTGGTGTGACGTCTATCAGTTCTTGAATTTCTCCAAGATTCATATCCTGAATCCTTCATCTCTCACTTTTTTTTTTTTTTTTTTGCTATATCTATGATCTCTCTCTTGATTTCCTTAACTCTGTTGTAAATCCTGTAGAGTCACGTGAAACATCTGGACAACATTTTCTCCAGTAGGAATTTATTGTTTTAGGGTTATGGTTTTCACAGTTTCTGCTATAGCAACAATGGCAACTTCAATGGTGTGATCTTTCCAGACTTTCATGATATTCTATCAGGGTTCTCTTCCATAGCATTAACAATTCTTTCTATACAGTACCATGTGTAATAAGACTTAGAGGTTCTTATGACCACAATCTAGAGACTGAATTAGAGATGCTGTGTTTGGTGCAAATAGACCACTTTAAAGCCTTTGGTGTTGAACTCACTGGGTTCTGGGTGACTGGGGGCATTGCCCAATATCAAAAGAATTTTAAAAGACAGTTCCTTACTGGCAAAGACTTCCTGACTTCAGAAATCATCAATGGAACCAATCCAGAAAAAGGATTCTTGTCCAGTCCTTCCTGTTGTACAATCAAAAGACTGCCACCCAGTGTTCATCTTTTCCCTTTGAGACTCAGAAATTTATCAGCTTTACAGATAAGGGCAGTCTTGTTCATAAACCCAACTGTATTTGCACAGAACAGCCCAGTGGTCCCCAACCTTTTTGGCACCAGGAACTGGCTTCATGGAAGACAATTTCTCCAAGAACCAGGGGTGGGGGAGATGGTTTCAGGACGATTCAGGTGTACTACAATTATTGTGCACTTTATTTTTAATATTATTACATTGTAATATATAATGAAATAATTACACAACTCACCATGATGCAGAATCTGTGGGAGCCCTGAACTTGTTTTCCTGCGACTAGATGGTCCCCTCTTAGGGTGATGGGAGACAGTAAATATAGATGGAATTTTGCTCACTGGCCCACTGCTTACATCCTGTTGTGCAGCCTGGTTCCTAACAGGCCTGGGACTAGTACCAGTCCTTGGCCTGGAGGTTTGGGACCGCAGAGCTGGCCTGTCCCTTCCTGCCTTAAACCCTAGTGCTTGCTTCTCTTCTTTACCAATAAATGTCTTTTGTGGCTTCCCCCCCCCCGTCCCCCAGAATGGGGCACTTTCATCCATTATTTAAAACCTGTTTAGGCAGGTATCTTTTCTCTTCAATGATTTTTTTTTTTTT
>CAUYRT010076884.1:0-95090 GCA_963574885.1 Lepilemur ruficaudatus
AATCCTAGCACTCTGGGAGGCCGAGGCGGGTGGATCGCTCAAGGTCAGGAGTTCAAAACCAGCCTGAGCAAGAGCGAGACCCTGTCTCTACTAATAATAGAAATTAATTGGCCAACTAAATATATATAGAAAAAATTAGCCGGGCATGGTGGCACATGCCTGTAGTCCCAGCTACTTGGGAGGCTGAGGCAGGAGGATCACTTGAGCCCAGGAGTGTGATGTTGCTGTGAGCCAGGCTGATGCCATGGCACTCTAGCCCAGGCAACAGAGTGAGACTCTGTCTCAAAAAAAAAAAAAAAAAAAAAAAAAATTCAGTTCATGATTTTCACTAGTTATATTTAAATTCTTTAATAGCTACAGTGTTAATACAGAACATTTCCATTATCAGAGAAGGTTCTATTGGACAGTGCTAGTCTAGATTATTTAGGGAGCAATGCAATGCTTTAATAAGCATTCCCATTAGAAGTACTAGCTGCTTTCGCTAAGCTGAGAGTTGTTAGGATGCCATAAATATTGTATGCCTGTTGTCATAGATATTAGACACACTTTTGTATCAGCCATGTCAAACTATTTCTGGATCCCTGATTACATTAATATAATGCTTTGTCCATTCTCTTGCACATGCTAAACCCTGTTCCCGTGTTACTTATCCTTCAATATTTAGATTTATTTGTTACCACCTTCAGAAAGCCTTTGCTTACTCTTCTCCTTATCTAACCCTACTAATCCCCCACAGCACACATTTGTCTCTTAAATTCAAACTTATTGGACTTTCTAAACTTATGCACATTTATTTCAGAAAATAATTTTTTTGTTCTCTTGTTCCCATTTTAATCTCTTTATATCGTTTATGAATCAAAATCTGGCTTTATTTGAACCTAAGTAAAATCTTTATAATAGTATGGGGGAAAAAAGAGAGAAATTATATCATAGTTTTGAAGTGATATTATAGTTAAGTTAAAAACCCCTTTACAGTTCTTTTTTGTGGAATGTTATACTTCATTGTATCAGCAGGGGAGACAAATTGGCTACTCAGAGACAAATTGGCTACTTACTGGGAATCATTATCTGTATTTAATTCCCATGTTTCCAAATATGGGCTTACTCAAGAATACATTAACCAAACTTGTAAAAGAAGAACTAAGAAGTGAAAATACCAATTTATTAATTTATAATGAGGAATATAACTTCGCTGCTATACATGCATATATTGGCTGATTTACATGGGAAGGCCAAATTAATAATTAAGAAGTTGTATGTTGGTCATGAATTAACAAGTGCACTTACTTGGATGACCATAGTGGTTAATGTCATTGAGTTGTGTTGGACTTCCCCATTTGTCTTTATATTAGGGAAGTACTTGTTAAGATAGAATATTAAGTCCAGTTATTTTTTTAGTTGAGCACATATCTTCTCTCTGCTGTTCCATATGCTTCTGTTCATTCTTCTTTCATTATTGATGAGCTACAGCTTTTCTTATATTAACTTTTGATTAGATTTCTAAGCTCTACTCTTCTTGTTTGGCCTGAGGCATCAGCCTCCTTGAAAAAATGAATTAATTCATTTTGATTTGAGTTTTAAATTTTTAATTGTCAGAGGGATGGTAACTATTTCCAATTGAGGTGGAGGTGAGTAAAATGATGGGGTCACCCCACTGAAGCCTTTTAAGGATTGGTTTAGTATCTTTGTTAATATATAAACATAGCCTTGTAAAACACTTTCCCTTCTCTTTCCAAACTTATGCACACTTATTTCAGAAAGTAAACTTTGTATTCTGTTACTACTATTTTTAATGTTTATATCGTTTTTGAATCAAAACCTAACTTTATTTAGGCCTAAGTAAAATCTTTATAAAGTATAGGGGGGGAAAAATTATACCTTAAGTTTTGAAGAGATATTAGTTAAGGTTAAAAGCCAGAGCCAAAATCTCTTAAACTACTTGTCTTAGAATTTGCTCTGTCTGTTAATAGTATGATTTCTTGTCTTCCAACTACAATTTCAATACCAAATTAGTTGGGGAAGTACTAACTTAAAGATAGCCAGAATGATTTAATTACTAAAGAGCCCCTCAGAGGCTTTAATACACTTGGAAGTGTCCTAGACAAAAACATTTCCTAAACTTATAAGATATGGATTCTTTTTTGGTAGGATCAATATTCTGCTTGTCCTTTCAGGGCTTCTAAAAATGTCTCATAATTACCTTTCATTTCCTTTCAGTAAAATTCTCTTTTCTTAGATCTTTCACATTGAAGATATACAAATAAAAAAAGTATATCTTATTTTCAGTTATTGCTTCAGTTTTTACATTAATTGCTGGTATGTTAATACAGATGCTTCTTGATTTGCAGTGGGGCCATGTCCTGATAAAACCATTGTAAGTCAAAAATATGACAGTTTGAAAATCCGTTTAATACCCTGATAGACCTATACTAAATTCAGGAAATCTTAAGTTGAACTATCATAGGTCGGGGACCATCTGTATATTGTTTTCTACTTTTTTTTTTGAAAACATGTTTTTTATTGAAGGTGTAAAATGTTTCATTCAGATTATAAGTTAATTATGCTTTTATGGGCTAGTGTGCAAATTATACAGTTTATAAGTTATTTATAAGGAAATCTAGTTGGTTTATATAGTAACCTCTATAAGCTATGCATTGCCTATTTTTAGGCTAGAGCCTCTTTAAGACATTTAAAAGGGTAAAATACACTTATATGGATTTGCTAATTTACAGATATGATCATAATATGATTCTAAAATGTAAATGTTTAATGGATTCACTATCTTCTCTTTCTTTAGGTCCCAGCAACAAATTATGTATATACACCCCTGAATCAAGTTAAGAGTGGTACAATTGTTAATGTCTATGGTGTTGTGAAGTTTTTTAAGCCCCCCTATCTAAGCAAAGGAACTGGTAGGTATTAAAATTGGTGGAGTTTTTATGTAGTAAAGCTGCATTATTGGTTTCAGGAAGACAGTTCCTTCAATACCTTAAGTCTTAGAGTAGAAGCTCTGATTTATAATTATCGCCAACACTGATGCATGTATTCCTTGGCTATTTTAACTTATAAAATAAATAGGTTTTTAGATTCTAGAGTCTAGTTAATGATAGAGTAAAGAACAAAGAAAAAGATGCCAAACAGCAACATGAAAGCATATGAAAGCATAAAATATTCTGGTAAGGATAAATATATAAACAAATACAGAATACTGCGATACTGTAACAGTGGTGCCTAAATCACTTTTACTTCTGATATAGAAGTTGAAAGAGAAATGTGTAAAAAATAACTACAATAGAAATATGTTAATGGATACACAATATAAAAAGATGTAAATTGTAACATCAATAACATAAAATTGTTGGGGAGAGGTAAGAGTATAGAGTTTTTTATGTTAAGTTGTTGTCAGCTTAAAATAGACTGCTATTATTTTTTTAAACCCCATGGTAACCACAAAGAAAATACTTATAGAAAATACACAAAAGAAAATATGAAGGGAATCAAAGCATGTCATTACAAAAATCAACGCAACCCAAAGGAAGATAGCAAGAGAGGAAAATAGGGACAAAAGATCAGCAGGACAAATAGAAAGCAATTAACTCAATGGCAATCATAAGTTCTTCCTGACCAGTAATTACTATAATTATAAATGGATTAAATCCACCAATTATACAGCAGCTGAGTGAATTAAACAAACAAACAAAAAAACATTCAACTATATCCTGTCTACAAAGGCTCACTCTACATTTAAGGACACACATAGGCTGAAAGTGAAGGAATAGAGAAGGATATTTTATTCAAATAGTAACCAAAAGAGAGCAGAGGTAGCCATACTTATATCAGACAAATAGACTTTAAATCAAAAACTGTCACAAGAGACAAAAGGACATTATGTGTTGATAAAACGGGTCACTTCATCAAGTAAATATAACAGTTATGTATGCAGCCAACATCAGAGCACCTAATCTAAAGCAAACATTGCAAAACTGAAAGGAGAAATAGTAACAAATTATAGTAGGACCTTTCATTATACCACTTTCAGTAATGGATAGAACATCCAGACAGAAGATCAATAAGGAAACAAAAGTTGAACAACACTGTAGACCAAATGGACCTAACAGACATATACAGAATATTCTACCCAACTGGAACAGAGTACACATTCTTCTCAAGTGCATGTGGAACATTTCCAGGGTAGGTAACATGTTAGGTCACAAAACAAGTCAACAAATTTCAGAAGATTAAAATTATTCCAGGTATCTTTTCTGATCACAACAGAATGAAACTACAAATCGATAGCAGGAAGAAAAGTAGAAAATTCATAAATGTGTGGGTATTAAACAATTTAGTCTTGACCAACCAATGAGTAAAGAGTAATCAAAAGTCCGGGGGATAGACACGCTTGCAGCTCTGAGTTGGGTGGGGCAAGGACAATATACGTAACCTAACCATTTGCACTCCCGTAATATGCTGAAATAAAAAAAAAAATTAAAAAATATTTTGAGACAAAAACGGAAATGCAGCGTGCTGAAACTTATGGAATGCAGCAAAGCAGTTTGAAGAGGGAGCTTTATAGTATTAAGTTAGTGCCTACATTGAAAATGGAGAAAGATCTCAACCTAACTTTACTCCTCAAGCAATTAAAAAAAGAACAAACTAAGCCCAAAGTGAGCATATGGAAGAAAATAATAATGAGCGGGGCAGAAATAAATGAAATAGAGAATAGTATAACCATGGGGAAAAAAATCAATGAAACTAAGTTTTTTTTTTTTAAAAAAAAGATAAAATTGACAGACTTTTAGCTAGACTAAGAACAGAAAGAGAAAACTCAAAAGCAGAAATGAAAGAGGAAACATAACTGATTCCACAGAAATAAAAAGGACTGTAAGAGACTATTGTTGACAGTTATATGCCAACATATTGGATGACCTGGAAGAAATGAATAATTTTCTAGAAGCATAAAATCTATCAGTACTGAATCATAAATAAAAAATCTGAACATACCGATAAATAGTAAAGATTTCAATCAATAATCAGAAAAACCTCCCCCAAAAGAGAAAAGTCCAGGACCAGATGACTTCACTGATGAATTTTACCAAATATTTAAAGAAGAATTAAAGCATTCTTTTTCAGACTCTTCCAAAAAATTAAAGAGGAGGAAACATTCATTTTGTGAGATTGGTGTTACCCTGATACCAAAACCAAAGACTATAAAAAATAGAAAACTTATAGGCTAGTATCCCTAATGAAGAAGAAAGATGCAGAAATCTTCATTAATATACTAGCTAAACAAATTTAGCAGGATATTAAAAGGATCATTCACCATTACCAAGTGGGAATTATCCCTGGAATGTAAGAGGAGTTCAACATATGAAATCAATTGCTATGATACTCTACCTTAACATAACGAAGAATACAAATCACATGATCATCTCAATAGATGTAGAAAAAGCATTTGACAAAATTTAACATCCTTTCATGACAAAAACATTCAATAACCTACAAATAGAAGGAAATTATCTCCATTTTTAAAGGCCATATATGAAAAGATCATAGTTAATAATACTCAGCAGTGGAAAGCTTTCACCTTTCCTCTAGGATTAGGAACAAGGCAAGGTTCCTACTTTTGCTACTTCTATTCAACATAGTTCTAGAAGTGCTAGACAGAGCAATTGGACAAGGAAAAGAAATTTAAAAAGCATCCAAATTGGAAAGGGAGAAGTAAAATTCTGTGTAAGAGGACATGACCCTATAAGTAGAAAAACCTAAATACTCTATAGAAAAGCAGTTAGAATTAATACATAAATTCAACAAAGTTGTAGGATATATTATCAACAGCCAAAATTCAGTTGTGTTTTTATACATTAACAATGAAAAATTCAAAAAGGAAATGGAAGCAATCCTATTTACAAATAGCATCAACAACTATAAAATTCTTAAAAAGAGAAGGTAAAAGACATATATACTGAGAAATATAAAGCATTGTTGGAAAAATTAAAGAAAACACAAGTAAACAGAATGACATCCCATATTTATGGATTAGAAGACTTAATATAGGCATATCTCAGTTGGTGTTTGCTGTAGAACACTGCAATAAAGCAAATGTCACAATAAAGTGATTCAAATTAAATTTTTGGTTTCCCATTGCATAGAAAAATTATGTTTACACTGTACTGTGGTCTGCTAAGTGTACAGTAGAATTATATCTAAAAAAAAAAAAAGCAGTGTACATACCTTAATTTAAAAATATTTCATTGCTAAAAAATGCTACCGGTCATCTGAGCCTTCAGTGAGTCATCGTCTTTTTGCTAGTGGAGGTTCTTGCCTCTGTTGACGGCTGCCGATAGATTAGGATGGTGATTGCTGAAAGTTGGGGTGGCTGCAGCAGTTTCTTAACACAACAGTGAAGTTTGCCACATTGATTGACACTTCTTTTTGCAAAATATTTTTCTGTAGCATGTGATACTATTTATAGCATTTTATCCACAGTAGAACTTCTTTCAGAATTAGAATTCCCTCAAACCCTGCCCCTGCTTTATCAACTAAGTTTAAGTAATATTCTAAATCCTTTGTGGTCATTTCAACCATGTCCGCAGCATCTTCACCTAGAGTAGATTCTATCTGGAATACACTGTCTTTGTTCATCCAAAAGAAGCAACTCCTCATCTGTTAAAGTTTTATTGTATGAGATTACAGCAGTTCAGTCACAGCTCAAGCTCCCCTTCTACTTCTTTCTAGTTTTGCTATTTCCACCACATCTGCAGTGATTTCCTTCAGTGAAGTCTTGAACCCCTCAAAGTAATCCATGAGGTTGACTCCTTAATTATAGTTTTCTTTCTAACTGTTAAAGTTGATGTTTTGACCTTCCCATGAATCACAAATGTTCTTAATGGCATCTAGAATGGGAAATCCTTTCCAGAAGGTTTTCAATTTACTTTGCCCAGATTCATTAGAAGAAATCACTGTCTATGGCAGTTTATACCCTTACAAAATGTATTTGTTAAAAAATAAAACTTGAAAGTTGAAATTACTCCTTGATCCACGAGTACAGAATGGATGTTGTGTTAGCAAGTATGAAAACAACATTAATCTTTGTACATCACCATCAGAACCCTTGGGTGACTAGGTGTATTGTCAATGAGCAGCAATATTTTGAAAGAAATCCTTTTTTTCTGAGCAATATGTTTCAACAGTTGGCTTAAAATATTTAGTAAACCATGCTGCAAACAGACATGCTGTCATCCAGGCTATGTTATTCCATTGGTAGAGCACAGGCAGAGTAGCTTCAGCATAATTCTTAAGAGCCCTAGGATTTTCAGAATGGTAAATGAGCATTGGCTTCAAGTCAACAGCTATTAATACATTAGTCCTTAACAAGAAAGTCAGCATGTCCTTTGAAGATTTGAAGCCAGGTATTGACTTGTCTCTAGCTTTGATGATCCTAGAAGATTGAATTTTACTTAAATTAAAGGCTGATCTTACTACACGAAAAATCCGTTGTTTAGTGTATACACCTTCATCAATGATCTTAGCTTGATCTTCTGGATACCTTGCAACTTCTCCATCAGTTCAGCACTTGCTACTTTGCCTTGGACTTTTATGTTATGGAGATGGCTTTTTTCCATAAACCCTATAAACTAACCTCTGCTAGCTAGAGACTTATTTTCTGTAGCCTTCTCACTTCTCTTAGCCTTCATAGAATTAACGAGAATTAGGGCTCTCCTATGGATTAGGCTTTGGCTTAAGGCAGTGTTGTAGCTAGTTTGATCTTCTATTCAGACCACTAAAATTTTCTCCAGTCAGCAGTGGTTTCCACTTTATCATCATTTGTGTTTTCACTGGACTATCACTTTTAATTTCCTTCAAGTACTTTTTCTTTATATTCGCAACTTGGCTGACTGTTTAGGTACAAGAGACTCCCTAGCCTTTGGTCTAGCCCTGCTTTCGACATGTCTTCCTCACTAGCTTAATGGTTTCTAGCTTTTGATTTAAAGTGAGGGATGTGTGACTCTTCCTTTCACTTGAACACTTACTTAGAGGCCATTGTAAGGTTATTAATTGGCCTAATTTCAGTATTGTTTTGTCTTGGGGAATAGGGAGGCCTGAGGAGAGGGAGACAGACTTGGAATCAGAAGGTTGGTGGAGCAGTCAGAATACAAAACATTTATCATTTATTGTTCACTGTCTTATATAGGTACAGTTTGTAGCACCCCAAAACAATTATAATAGTAATATCAAAGATCACTGATCATAGATCACCCTAACAGATATGATAACGAAAATATTTTAAGTACTGTAAGAATTGCCAAAATGTGACACAGCAACACAAAGTGAGCACCTGCTGTTGGGAAAATGGTGCCAGTGGACTTTTTCCATGTAAGGTTGCCACAAATCTTAAATTTGTAAAAAACGAAGTATTTACAAGCACGATAAAACAAAACACGGTAAAAAAGGTATGCCTGTGTTAAAATGTTGATACCACTTAGAATGATCTACAATTTCAGTGTGTTTCGTGTCAGAATCTCAGTGCTGTTTTTTTTTATAGAAAAAGAAAAATTCTAAAAATTTTGTAGAACCACAAAGAATGCTAAATAGCCAAAAGAATCTTTAGAAAGAAAAACAAAAATGGAGGCCCTTCTCTTTGAGTTCAAGATATACTACAGAGCTACAGTAATTCAAACAGTATGGTACTGGCATAAAGACAGACATACTTGACCAATGGAACAGAACAGACAGCCTAGAAATAAACCCGTACATATATTATGGTCAACTGACTTTTGACAAAGGTGTCAAGCATACAAAATGGGGAGAGGATAGTCTCTTCAACAAATGGTGTTGAGAAAACCTGATATCCACATATAAAAGAATGAAATTGGACTCTTAGAAAAATCAACTCAAAGTCGATTAAAGTCTTAAATATATGACCTGAAACTGTGAGACTTCTAGAATAAAACATAGGAAAAAAGTTTCTTGACATTAGCCCAGGCAATGATACCTTGGATGTGACAACAAAAGCACAAGCAATAAATACAAAAATTCATTAATGGAACTGCATTAAACTAAAAAGCTCTTCTACACAGACTAGGAAACAATGAGTGAAAAGAGAACCAGTAGAATTAGAGAAAATATTTGCAAAGCATATATCCAATAAGGGCTTTATTTCTAAAATACGTAAGGAAGACAATCTATGCAATGGGTGAAAATATTTGCAAACATGTATCTGATAAAGGGTTAATTCCCAAAATTTACAAGGACATCCTACAACTCAATAGCAATAAAATTAATAACTTGATTTAAAATGTGTTAAGGATTCTTGAATAGACATTTTCCCAAAGAAAACAATCAAAAGTCCAACATTTTATTAAATGTCACTACTCATCAGGTAAATGCAAATCAAAACTACAATGAGATATGTATCACCTTACACTTGTTAGAATGGCCATTATCAAAAATAAATAAATAACAAGTTATGGTGAGACTGGAGAAATTGGAACCCTGTGTACTGTTGTGGGACTGTGAAATGTTACAGCCACTATGGAAAACAAAGTTTACTTAAAAAAAATTAAAAGTAGAACTACTATATGATCCAGCAATCCCACTTCTGGGTATTTTTCCAAAAGAATTGCAATTAGTATCTCAGGAAGATATTTGCACTTCCATGTTCATTGCAGCCTTATTCATAAGACAAAAGATGTGGATACAGTTTAAATGTTCATTGTGGTTTGAATAAAGGAAATATGGTGTGTACATACAGTGGAATATTATTCAGCTTTATAAAAGAAGGAAATCCTATTACATGTGACAACATAGATGAACCTTAAGGGTAATATGCTACGTGAAATGAGCCAGTCACAGAAGGACAAGTAATATGTGATTCTACTTATATGAGGTATCTATACTAGTCAAATTCTTAAAAGCAGGAAGGTGGTGGCCAGGTCTAGGGGTCAGGGTAAAATAATGAAGTTGTTCTTGAATGGATATGAAGTTTCATTTATGCAAGAAGAAAAAGTTTTAGAGATCTGCTTTACGATATTGTGCTTATACTTAACACTGTGCTATATACTTAAAAATTTGTTAAATCCCATGAGTCTCCCTTCCCCCGAGAAAAGGGTAAATGAAGAAATTAGAAAGTTGAGATTAGACCTCTGCATCATTTTGATATATATACTTGGGTAGTTTTTTAAAGTAAATTTAAAAAGTATAACCTATTAATTGCTATATGATAATATAAGGTTTTAAACAAACACGTAAAAGAAGGGATCAAAAACCGTGAATTTCAGTTTATTGTAAGGTAATAGAGTGAACAGAAAACACACACTTCACCTCAGTTTAATTCAGTTCAACTAAATTTAAAATTGATTTCTGTATTTCTTCTATTCTAAAACACTATTAAAATATGCTTAACTCTCAATTTTAGGATGTAGCCATATTTCAGAGATGTTAAAAATGTGAAACAGTAGATTTTGTTGATGAAATATTGTCTTTATCCTCCTGCATGCCAGGAGCTGTGGTCATGCTGGGAACACAAAGATGTTCTCATTGAATTCGTATTACAAAACTATTTTATTTATAAAGATACATGTATGCAAATTTTGTTTTGAGGACTTAGGTGAATACTCTTTAGTGCAGGATGGGGAAAATTCTCATTTTCATGTGATCAGCATGTTAATATATAATGTAAAGATCTAGTCTATGTGTAAATGACAATGTAAAGCCTGTTAAATATGGAAATAAGTTTGTAGTAAACTTCAGACTAAGTTTGAAGACTGCAGAAAGGTGTTTTATGAAAAATCTTTGATTCCTATTGTTCTGGAGGAAAGGAAAACAAAGTTAAAGAGAAATTTTTGTTTGAATATGTATTAACATTTCTCAAAATATTTTTATTTGAACTTTAGTTTTTCCAAAGTCTACATTCTTCCACCCCATTATACTGTTCAAAATATACTCACATATTTTCACCTTAGTAGTTTCCTTTCACCATCAAAGTTTTCCCTAAATCATATGTGTATCCTTTCTGAGAATTAGCCATAAAGGTGGGATCACTGTGTAAATTTTACCTGGTTTACTTTAATTGGCCTGCCAAATTTATTATAGAAATAAGCTACATTACTGCTAATGTCCATCTTACTTGACAAAAAATATAATTTAAAACTTTTTACACTTGATATGTTAGTTCTTTTTATTAAAAGATTTTAATAAATTGATTAGCAAATATATCATTTTTAAAAACAACCTAGAATGATGATAATATAAATATAGCTTTTAAAAAATATTCACAATATATTCAGTTGTTATTAGATAGCAAAATGTTTTCTTGTGATAATATTATTAAATCATACATAAAAAATGAAAGCCATGGGGGGCTATAATATTTATTATAAATATATATGTATCTTATATTTCTATCAGATATGTTTAGTTGAATCCAGTCCCTTAGTAAAACATTCATGGCTCATAATGAGCCATCTGTTACTACAGAGATAATATGTCTCTGTTTCTTCTGAGACACTAAATTAAAATGAGTGTCATCAATTTTATCTGAACATAGTCATTGAAACTTGAAAATAAATCTTAAGACCTAGCAAGATGACTTTACTATTAGCAAGACAGTGAAGTTTTAAAACTATCTTTGTTATAGCTTTAGTTACAGTTAACATTTTTATTTCTGTTGATAGAACTCATCCTTCAACAGGAATAAATGCCGCAGGAGAGTCAGACAAATACCATTGATATTTGTGTTCAGGAAAGGATCAAGTTCATTAGTACTAGAGAACTAAACTAGAGTACATAGGAAAGTACTAGAATAGATGTACAGAAACAGTCCACAGTTTTGCATATTTTTATATTACATAAAGCAGTATTATTTAATAAACACAGAGCCACAGTCTAAGTAACATCCAGATATACATAACTAATTATATGGAGGAAAATTGCCTTTATGCAGCTCAAATTTATATAGATGGAAAAAAAAGTTTGTAAGTATTCTATTCTATGTGGTGGAAGCAATTAATTGCAATTTGGCATCCTTACTCCTTGACTAAAATTTTCTTGAAGACTTTCCTCTCATCCTGAATAATAATAATTACATATGATCTGTAGCATGCTGTTTTATTTCTGGCAGCAACTGCCTCATTTTCCACGCTTTATATTCTGTCTTGGAGTAGTTGATGTTTTTATCCTCATAGAAGTCTATCAATCCTGTTGTTAAAAGGACATATAATGCTATCGATACTAACATTCTTATTCAGTTGTGATAAGATTCATCATGAAAACTGAGAAAGAATTCCTCAAGGATTATGGAATCAATATAAATTAAAATGGCATTGTATCATCAAAATTGATTTTGATAATGACTCATCAGTGGTACATAAAATGGCTTCTTTTTGTAGGAAGACAAGGCCGCTGCCTTCTTTATAACTTTAGAGATTTTATAGCAGTGATTTTCTCTGAAAGCCTTATATTTACTTTTGCTTTGGGAGCTGGCTAGATAGATAATGCAGTTTTTTTTGACATGGACAGATATCATTTGATCATATTTTCTTAGGTAACACATGTAAAGGAGTTTAGTTTTTAGCTGCGTCTCAGATTTTTAGAAGTACCTTACTGTTTTTTAAACTTGAGACGCATTTACTCTGTTTTTATTATCTCTTCTTGCTAAATAAATGTGTGCAGGTCATAAAACATTTCCACACTTGTTAATAGTATATAGCTTATCCTTGCTTGGTCAATATCATAATGTCTGCTCACGCTGTGAGCAAATAAGAAAAACAGAGGGAACCTTGTTTATACTTAATTTCGCATTTGAGTCCAGAGGGAGAGAATAGCCAAAATGTTAATGTCTTCATTTTTTAACATTTACCTCTCCTTTGTTTCTTTCCCGAAATTTTGAGTCAGTCATTATGCCCTAGAGATCTCAGCCTTTTTGTGCCTGGTAATGTAGTACATCACCTGTGACTCTCTGCCTTACCTTAGGAATGCTCTGTTCCAAAATTATTTGTTTTTCCTATCCCACCTCTGATTAAAACTCTCCATTTTAGAAATAAGTAGTTTGATTAAACTTTAGCAGTTTCAGATGCTACAGTGTTTCTAGAAACAGACCTTTCGTTCTTGCTAGTCATTGTCCTATAAAAGGACACCTTCTGTTTTAGCTTGTTTCTAAGCATTATAATCAAATTTCTTAGAGTAGTGTCCAAAGCATTGGATTTCTGAGAGCCCCTATCAGTTTTGCCTACTTTAAGTTTTTAGGATAGGGTGTTACAATACAGGGCTTTAACATTGTTTTCCTATTCTGTAAAAAAAATCCCAGCTAACCCTAGGATGCTGTTTTTGACTGTGTAAAAATACTTTCATTTATGACAATGACTTGTCATTTATGCATAATGTCATATAGCATAATTGCTTGAATATTTTTGTTTTGTATTAGTATATTTGTATTGTATGTTGGTTGCATATTATGATTACATATTACCTTTTAATTTTTAAAAGTATAACAGTAAGCTCCCACATATCCAGAATTAAAATGGTTGAAAAATAATTTGTTAATTACTGAATAGTTAATGGCTCATTGGTACTCCCTAAGATCCAGAAGGTTTCTGGTTTATTACAGAGAGATTAAAGTATCTAGTATGATGTAAAATTTTATGTAATATTTATATTTTTCTTTTTTTTAAATTCTAAATGCAACTTCGAAGTTTTTATAGTCACATACCCCTTATGAACTGTAAAGACAGTCATAGAACTTATCCTAGAAAAATGTACATACATGTTACAGACTTATAATATCAATGGTTCATGCCCCGTACCTTTGAGCCCCAGATTGTGAACTCATGATCTGTAGTATGTTCGTATTCACTTACCTAAATATTCAGATAATATCAAAACCATAAGAATGTCATGTTGGTTGCATTTAAGACAAAATAACAAATAGTTTTGTTTTTTGGTTCACTTATTTGTTGATTCATTTATTCAACAAGTAATGTATTGAGTACTTTCTACATGGTGTTATATTAGACATGGGAAATTAAAAATATGTATATAATTGTTCCTGACCTCAAGGAATTAAATTTTGTGGGGAAGATAGATAAATTTGTAATTTTTAATTTTTAAAAGATACCATGCTTTTTGAATGTATATGTTCAAGTTGAATAATGACTTATATATTATAATGAATGGAGGTTGTGGATCCAGACACTGAGTTTTCCATTTTTTCAAGAGTAAAAAAAAATATTATAATATGTCTAGGGGCATGAGGTGAAACTCTTCCCAGGTACTTGGCTATTTTTCAGAAATGGAAGGCATCCAGGTCATGACTAGTCATCACTTATCTCTTTAAGGATCTGGAAAGTTGAGCTAAGCTTCTCCACTTCAGCTAACTCACACTGTCTTCTAGCTATTCTTGTCTGTTTCCACCTGGAGAATGCAGATTGGGAAAAAAGATTTTTTCCCCTGTCACTGCAACTTTGTATTGCTTGCTCTTCACCATATACAGGAATGTCTTCTTTGTTGAAGCTTGAGGCTTCCATCTGACTTTTATGTGGACTAGCTCTAGCATTTCTTCTTTCCTGATCTTTTCCTCAAGAAAATGTTTAGCTTACTCATTTAGAAAATTATCCCTGTGTTTCATTAGTTTGTAATTTGAATTGTTTTAATGAATCATAAAAATTAATACTTTTCTCATTCTTTTTTAAAACTTTTGGTACAATCTTTTATTTATTCAATTAAAGATTTTTGCTAGTCTTCTATAGCATTGTACTGGACCTAGTTGTCTATAATAATAAAATGATAGACTCTGAACTTACAGGTAAGGAGGACCTAAGTACAATCAACTAGCTAATATAGAAAGTAGTTGTATGCTGTAACTGAAGGAACAACCAAAGGGCTTTGAGAGTAGAAATGCAGAGTCGAAAGCTAACAGGGGAAAGTCTTCTAAGAGAGCATTTAAACTGAACTTTCAAGGATAAATAAGATTTTGATAGATGAAGAAGAGGCCAACATTCCAAACTTTGGAAATAGCAATGAAAGTTGGCAGACTTTTGTTAGGTCATTAAATATGAAATGTCCAATTTCAAATTAAAAGTGTAGTTTATTATATCTCAAACACGAAGCAGTACAATTAATCAAAGTATGCGCCTAAACATATGTATACAGTTTTGCCATCTTAACAGTAGCTTTTTTATGCCAGCAGCGAAGAAGCCTGGAGAGCGAGTGGCGATGAAGTCCTGAAAAGCATTTTCCATAATTTGTTGAAAATGGAATATTTTTCCTTGCAAGAAGTGGTCCAGAACCTGGAAGAAGTGGTAGTCAGTTGGTGCAAAGGCCTGGTGAATACAGTGGATGACAGAGTATTTCCATGTCCAGCCTCTGTAGTTTGAGTGGCGTTGTTTGTGCAACGTGTGGTCCAGCTTTGTCTTGCAGGCAGATTGGCCTGTTTTTATTGACCAATCTCGGCTATTTAATTGCAAGCATCCTCATCATTTCATCCAATTGGTTGCAGTAGACATCCAGAGTAATCGATAAGGTTTCATGAAGCTGTAGTGGATAATGCCAGTGCTGGGCTACCAAACAGACACCATTAACTTTTTTTGATGAATATTTGGTTTTGGACTGTGTTTCACCACTTCGTCTTAATCCAACCGTTGTGCCAAACACTTGCAATTGTCAAAAAGAATTCATTTTTGGCCCTTTCTGAAGCTGCTGCACCCTGGGTCTCGGGCCTCAGGCCTTGGGTTTTGGGTCTCGGGTCTCGGGCTTCGGGCCTCCGGCCTCAGGCCTCAGCAGCTAGCAGCTCCCTCCTACCGTAGTTTACAGCAAATCTGAGTGTTTCAATTAAAGCATGGAATACAGAAGATAACAAAAAACTTCAGCTAGTGCTTTAATTTCATCTGAAACTCTAGAGAAGTGTGTCTTATAAGCAGTATATGGCAGAATTTTAAGCCAATCTGGGAGTCTCTGTTTCTTAGTAGGCATTACTTTTGATAATTACCTACTGCTAAATGTTCAGTTTGGGAAATTGAAGGTATTTTATTGAGAAAAAACAAATCAAGAAAACAACCCTGCAGCTCACATGCCTCGGAGCTGCTGTGGATGGACCTGGCTCTCTTGCCTGACCTTCTAAGTAGAATGTCCCTGAGATCCCTCAAAAGGAGTCTCCTGCTGCTGTCACTTCTGAGTTTCCTTGTGGTGTGTTACATCAGCCTTCCCCACTACAATGTGATAGAACGTGTAAACTTGATGTACTTCTACGAGTATGAGCCAGTTTACAGGCAAGACTTCCGCTTCACACTTCGAGAGCATTCAAACTGCTCTCATCAAAACCCATTTCTGGTCATCCTGGTGGTCTCTAACCCCTCAGATGTGAAAGCCAGACAGGCCATTAGAGTTACTTGGGCTGAAAAAAAGTCTTGGTGGGGACATGAGGTTCTTACGTTTTTCTTACTAGGCCAACAGGCTGAAAGGGAACAGACAATGTTAGGATTGTCCTTAAAGGATGAACACCTTCTTTATGGTGACATAATCCAACAGGAGTTTTTAGACACATATAATAACTTGACCTTGAAAACCATTATGGCATTCAGGTGGGCAACTGAGTTTTGCCCCAGTGCCAAGTATATCATGAAGACGGACACTGATGTTTTCATCAATACTGGCAATTTAGTGAAGTATCTTTTAAACCTAAACCATTCAGAGAGGTTTTTCACAGGTTATCCTCTAATTGATAATTACTCTTATAGAGGATTTTACCAAAAAACCCATATTTCATACCAGGAGTATCCTTTCAAGGTGTTCCCTCCCTACTGCAGTGGGATGGGTTATATAATGTCCAGAGATTTGGTGCCAAGGATCTATGAAATGATGGGTCACGTAAAACCCATCAAGTTTGAAGATGTTTATGTTGGGATCTGTTTGAATTTATTAAAAGTAGACATTCATATTCCGGAAGACACAAACCTTTTCTTTTTATATAGAATCCATTTGGATGTCTGTCAACTCAGACATGTGATTGCAGCCCATGGTTTTTCTTCCAAGGAGATAATCACTTTTTGGCAGGTTATGCTAAGGAACACCACATGTCATTATTAACATCAAATTCTACCAAAGGCCTAGAGAAGGACAGGACACTTCATGGAAAGTGTTAAAGTTGGTACTGTGGAAAATTCATAGGAAGGTCCGTGTGCTGGCTAACCCTGAGCTGAAACTCATGAAGAACCTGGAGACAGGAGGGTTTAGCTTTAATTATGACCTTTTTTGACAAAATCAAGTCAGACCCTTTAAAGATGATATTCAGAGGAATTAAATATCTTATAAAGAAATCAGAGGTTTTTGCTAATGAAATTAATAGGACCAAACAATTTGAACATGTCATTCTATAGGCTAGAATTTTTTAAAAGGGTTTCTCTGAATTGTAAGCTCATTAGTTCATAACAGTAAAACAATGTGGAGTTTTATTTATTGAACAATCTAGTCACTTAAAGGTTTTATATATATTATAAATTTAAAAATATAGTTCTGTATTTAAAAAACATCACTGAAGTTATACCAAACAAAATTTCATCTGGTTTTGGTCATTTAGAAGGAGCTTCAAGATGTTGCAGTATTTCAGAGTTATCAATTATTATTTAGTATTACTTTGAACTTTCTGGGTATTTAAATGTTTTGATGGTTTCAGTACTGTGTCAATAGAATAATAATCACTCTTTATGGTGTAACTTTTTTCTAGTTCACTGAACAAGTTTGTTGTTGATAGCCCCATTAATGTATTATAAAGTCATAGATTCTTATTGCATATCAGTAATCTCTTGGACTTTGTTAAATATTTTACTGTGGTATATAGAGAAGAATTAAAGCAAGAAAATATGAATTATTGTCTTCTCTTTAAAACTGTAGTCCCCAAGGTTTTTAGACACTTCATCCGTCTTGTTTTTCCACCTGGAAATTAGGAATAATTTAGAATGCCAGGCAGTATAGTTCCTTTTGCAAAGGACTCTAATGGCAAAAAAAGGGGGGTGGGGTGGGAAAGAGAACCTGATGGCCAGAGTGTTATGGAAAGAGTGTCAAATTCTAGTATTTGAGTTGGAAAGAGGAGATTAGGATCCAAGTTGTGTTAATAATCTGCCCCACCTGTTTTCTCATTAACAATGACTTTGTGAATAAAGGGAACAAAAGAAGGGGAAAAGGTCCATTTTTTTTTTTTTATCACACGTAACAGTACAGTCATGACAACAAAAAAGGCAAACTTTGAGAGGTTTTCTCTTCATTTCTTTTCTGAAGCTCATGTGGTTCTTTATCTTGCTGATTTGTTTCAAATGGCCCAATATTGTTGGAATAGTAATGCCAAACCTTCCTGCTAATTGACGTGTTAGGTTGAGATGGATTCGATTCCACTACAGCTTTCGGCTCATCATTATCCACCTTGGTCTCAGGTAGCCCACGTGGCTCATTTTCAAGATTAAAATTACCAGAACGGAACTTCTCAAACCATTGTGTACTATGCGTTCATTAGCCTCATTCTTCCCAAACACTTCGTTGATATTTCAAGCTGTCTGTGCTGCACTGGTTTCATGATGGAACTCATATTCGAAAATAACACAAATTTTTGATTTATCCATGGTTTCACAAAAATCGCTCTAAAAAAAATTTTGGAAGATAATCGCAAGCTAAACTGTGTATTTGAAACACTGAGGATATACCTTCATAATAAAAATAAGAGAAGAAGTGTCACAGAGAAATGTCAGAGATATCAACTGTCAGACTTAGTACTTAAGGAAATTGGACATTTCATACTTAATCTAATAAGAAGGTGAACTCTTTAATATCAAAAGCCAACTGCTGTGGTTGACTTCATCGTGATTTTAAACACTGGAATGTCAACAGTATAATAAAGCATAATGTTATGCTCTTGTATCATTCTTTTTCTCAGGGATCATTATTAAGGACCTAAGGCACTTTTGTGGATTATGAAAGTGATGCGGTTCTAAAGCAGTAAAGTCAACAGTATAAATATATATATTATAGGGACTATTTATTATTAAGGTACAATAAGAATGCTGAGTAAAGGTTTTTCTACCTTCCCCACTTTCCCTGGTGATATTAGCTATCAAGAATATAGACTTTTAAATTATCATTAGCTTTGTGCCTTCATTTGGGAAAGAGTGGAAAATAAGGCCTGAAGAAAATATTTTTACTATTTCATGAAGTCATTATTAAAGAATTTTTTTTCTCCATTTTGGTAGAACACTTCACTTTCCTGGAGCAGTTAAGTAAAACCTATCTTAGCAATTTGCCTTGTGTTTTTGTTCTTTTTTTTTGTTGTTAAAATGAGTAGCTTAGTTTCCAATCATGCCATAAATCTAATGCTAATTGAGAGAACCTGAAAGCTATTTAATATTTCATTTAAATTGCTATTTGTCCTTGTTCCTGAAAAATTATTGATTATTTTAACACCACTTCTTTTATTAACCTGGATTTTTGTTTTCTTTTGCAAATATGTACATATTTAAATAAATAAATATGCAATCATACACTGCATAATGACAAGTCAACAACAGACCACATCAGACAGCGGTCCCATAAGATTATAATGGAGCATATGTAGAAACCTGATATATGGCACTTGTTATTAGCATTGCAGATTAATTAGGGAAAATGATTAATATTCAGTAATGGTGCTGAGATATTTGGCTTTCCAAATGAAAAAATAGATATAAATAAAAATATATAAATATATACTATCTAGGCTTGTGTAAGTACACTCTGTGATGTTCACACAACGACAAATCACCTACCGATGCATTTCCCAGAACATATCCCCATCATTAAGCAACACATGACTGTAGATCAGGATGATATTTTATTTTAACTCCTCATTTTATAGATAACTTTAGGAGGTTCTGAGAACATCCCAATGAGTGGTTGTGCCATTCTAGAGAGCTGGCTTTATAGCACATAGATGATATTTTGAAAACATTGCAATTGTAAGTGTATCTGAGCCTGCAGCTCAGTGATTGAATCAAATTGTGTGTGTGTATATGCCGGCAAAGAAAATACTAAAAGTTAGAATTAATATGCTAAGATGTAAACTTTCAATCAAATGAGATAATATATATATATTTAATTCTGTTTTTATATTTCCGATATTAAGAAAATAGTTCTTTATTTCCTAGTTCTGTAATTAACTATATAGATATGCAGATATATATATCTTTACATATTAATATTTTGTACAACTCAGAAATATTTGTAATGTGGTAGCACTAAATGTTCAGTAAAAGGGTGATGAAATGGAAATGTTTCAAGAATGCTATTCTGATTGTTGTTTGTAATTTGAAATGGAGAAAAGAGAACCTGAAAGGTAGGAAAAATAATTCCAGATTATAGCAGTAGTCCAAAATTACAGCTATGGAAATCGAGAAATTAAATAAATCTGAGAAATAGTGGACTGGGGGGTTTTACAATTTTTCAATTCATATTTTCAATATGCAGTATTTCTGAGTGCAACTTACGTGCTACTTCCTTCAGTCACTCCACTGGAGCTGCTTTAGCTATTTGAATAAAACTAAAACAGTTCATCTATGTGGAGCCCTGAGCTTTAGAGTGAATAGTTTTGCTTGCTTGTAGAAAGTATTACATGACACAAAATTACAAATGAGTATGGATATATTAATGTTTGAAAAACACTGATTTCCTGACATATGCAAATCTTCTAAATGTTGACACATTTCATCATACAAAATACCACACAGTACCAAAACTTACCAGTACCAAAAATTCATGATTATTTATGTCACCCATCAATTTCATTAGAAAAGTCTTCTAAGTATTGGGAAGCTATCGATATCATGTTGGTAGATAAAAGTTTTCCAGAATTCTAAATTTAGCTTAAAAACTTTGACTTTCATTGCCAAAAATATTGCCATTTTTTCCCCTGAACCAACAGATTCATTTTTGAGATGTCTGACAAATTCCAAAGTCTGAATAACTGTAATTTGTCTGTCAGTCATGCTTTTAAGTACAAGTACTGTTCCATAAAAACAATGTCCAGTTCAACTCACAACTCAAAACAGTCACACAAACACTTTTCTTCAAGATAGCCATCATACCTCAGTAAGCAGCTAAAGTACTTTATGTTTACTTTGTGTTATGTGTTCTGTATATACACAGAATATTAAGACACATACTCAAGGGTCAAAATACAATAACTCTTTAAAAATTTTTAATTATCATGGGTACATAATAGTTGCGAGTCTTTATAGAGTACATGTAATGTTTTGATACAAGCATACAACGTGACTTAATCAAATCAGGGTCATTGAGATATCTGTTGCCTCAGACATTTGTCATTTCTTTGTGTTAAGAACAATCCAGTTCTACTCTTTCAGTTATTTAAAAGTATACCGTAACTTATTGTTGATTATAGTCACTTTGTTGTACTATCAAATATTGTTCATTATATATAACTATATTTTTGTATCCATTAACCATCCCCACTTTATACCCCTGTCCCCGCTACCCTTTCCACCCTCTGACAACCATCATTCTACTCTCTGTCGTCATATCAATTGTTTTTAATATTTAGCTGCCACATATGAGTGAGAACAGGTGAAATTTGTCTTTCGGTGCTTGGCTTATTTCACTTAACATAATGTTCTCTACTTCCATGTTGTTACAAATGGCAGGGTTTTGTTCTTTTTGTGGCTGTATGATATTCTCTTGTGTGTATATACCACAATTTCTTTATCCATTCATCCACTGATAGACACTTAGGTTGATTCCAAATCTTGGCTATTGTGAATAGTGCTACAATAAGCATGGGAGTGCAGATAATCCTTTCGATACACTGATTTCCCCTCTGGATATATACCCAGCAGTGGGATATGCTAGGTAATATGGTAGTTCTAAAATATGGTAACATTTACTGCTTCATCAGGAACATTGTTATTCTTAAGTAAAACTGTTTTGGGTTTTGTTTATTTGAATATTAGGTTGTGGTGGTGATGAATACAGTGACCTCTTTTACAGTTTGGTCCTACTGCCTTGATTCTGACCAAGACACCAGGAATTTTGCTCATCATTGCTTCTGCACCACCAGTCCAAATGTCAGCATGGTTAAAAACACAAATAACATCTAGGAATTATGAAAATAGCTTTGTCCTGGTGAATACTGTAATTTTGGGACTCCCCTACCCCCGTACCTCTCCTGGAGGCAAAACTTTGAGAACTGTTGCCCTAAGAAAATTGAGCATTTCTTCAAACTGACACAATGTGTCATCTGGCGAGCTTTTTTTTTCTTAAGTTTTAAGCTATTAGGTCTTTTTGGCCCTTGATTACCCTTTTGCTCCATTAAAATTATCTTATCTCTTTGGCTTTTTAATTTATTTTGTGAACAAGATAAGACAGGTTAATGCTGTTTTCTACCCTGTATCTTTTCAGAAACTCTTTGTGTCCCAAGTGAATTTTCTTTTCAGAACTAGATGCTTTTGTTAACTGTAAGATTGTTCTCTGGGAAGGTTGATAGCACCATATCTAAAAGCAACTAATTGAAATTCCAGTGGAAATTCCAATTGAAACTTCTTTGTAATCCCTTAAATCTATACTTCTCATTTCACATGCCATCTAAGACCAGTTTGGCACTATATCTGGGCAAAATATCTTTAGATATCAGATACTTTAAAACAGATTCTAAGGTCATATCTGGGTTCATTAGAAAAGAGTACTATGATTAGCAATAGTAAAAATACTGTTTTTGCTGCCGCTGCTGCTACTACTACCAGCCATCACTTATATAGCACTTAACTATGTTCCACATATTATTGTAAGAACTATAAATGTAATCATTTATTTAATTCTGACAGTCTTATAGGGTTAATATTATTATTAATCATTTTGCAGATAAAAAAATAGAGGCACAAAGAGGCCAAGTGACTTAAGTGTCTGTCACAAGTTTCAGAGGGGGAGAATTTTTACAAGTGCCGTAGGTTATAAGTCATAACGTGTTAATTTTGTTAAGATGATTGATCAGCTACTATGTTATAAATGCTGTTTGCTGAGAAGACTTAACACTAAATCTGAAAGCCTGTCTGTTTTTTGATTAAAAGATACCTACTTCCCCTCTGGCATTCTTTAGAAATTTTCTGTATAGTCACTGTTCTGAAAAATACTTGCTATGCACATATATTTGTTATACACACACACACACATATATATATATATAATTTATCTCAGTGTCACATTAGGCATCTTCCCACAGCTAAGTTATTTAAAGTAGAAACTCTCTTAACCATCCTTTCCTTACCTATATAAAGCCTTGTAACTGACCTCTCAGAACTGGGAATTGATTGGTGCACCTCCTCATTTCTACTCCCATTCATGAAGCTGAATTCTTATAAGAATTGTGGTCTTAACAAATTTGTTCGTTCTCAAATATGTTGATACTCTTCTTAGTTGTTATTCTAATTAAGTAACCTCATTAAATATTGTATAAACTTACGAATATGAAAATAATGTTTTTGTAAAAAACTAAGTTGAATGCCTTGGAAAGCTAATAAACAAGCAGTAGTCTAGATTTGGCCTATGGCCCATAATTTGCTCACCCATCATTTATAATACTGTGCTCTCTACTTTTTCTTCTTACCACTCACAGTTCAGTTAATTCCTCTTTAAGTGGCCTCACACTTAAGCATACATCTTCTTTGATTGCCTTTGTCTTTCCACTAGGATTTAACTTTTGTTCAGATACCTCAGGAGATAATCATGTTTTGTCTCTTTTTTGTCTTTTCTTTTACTCATTCAGCTTATAAGTAAAAAAACAAATCTTAATTATTACAGAGTGTAAAAATAGCATATATTATAAGCTTCATAAGAATGAATTATCACAGAGTCTATGATGATATTCCTTGGGATACCTTTGTGTGGAAATCTATGAGTAAATTTCATTATAGTATATTTCTTTAAATTCTTTAATATGGTTCAAGACAAATGTATAAAATAGTAAATACTGTTAATATAATACAAAAGTTAGACACACTAAATTTACTTCCAGCTCTTTGACCTATAAGATGTTAGACTTGGGTACCTTACCTAGCCTTTTCAAGAAACTAAGTTCCCTTGTTTCTAAGCTGGAGGCAATATTATCTGCTACATACAACTGTGTACGAATGCAAGAAATAATATATACAGATTGCTTGGTACACACCTGGCATATAGTAAGCCCTCAGTAATTGTTAACCATTAAATAATGCAATTTTCCGCCAGTTTAAGCCTGGGGACAAAGCACTTTGCTTAATTTTATTTCCTTTCTGAGAAGAAGTAAAGCACTTTATTCAGCTTCTATAAATTGGAATGTTGACAGTTATGTATTTTGTACTTTACTAATTTTATTTGAATAACACGAGACTGTATTTAGGATTCTAAATATTCTTTACCAAAACCTAATTTTTCATGAGAATCAGACTTAATTTCAGACTATTTGGTTAAACTTGAATCATTGTTAGAAATTGAATTTGAGGTCTCTTCTGTTGCCTAACATTTTGAATTGCAAGGTTACGTCTGAAATGTGTAAAAACTTGTGTTTTTATCACTTCTCTAAAATGTGAATGCTTAATGTAATACTCACTAAGAATCTGGGGCTGTCTTAAGGCTGTCTGTTCATCCATGCCAAGCTTAAATGTCAGTTTTCAGTCATTATGGAAAATGTCATGTGCATCATTAATTCTGCCTTTATCATGATGAGTCATTACCTATACAGAGCATAGACTCTATACACTAGCAAAGTTGATACAAAATAATACACAAGCTAAGAATATAACATTGGTCTGTAAGAGTATTAGTCAATATCAGGAAAATGTAAGCCTCATAAGAGAAGGGACAATGCCTTATTTATTTAATATTCTCACTGAACAGTGCTTATACATAACAATAGGCAGAGAATAAATTTTAGGCTCATTTATGGAATAAAATTTAAAAATACTTGCACTGGAAAACAGTAAAGCAAAGACTAGATAGGGATTGTTGCTGCTAAAATACAAAACACTAACCAAAATAAAGGTATTTAGCATTGTAGGATAGTGGAGGGAATTCCTAAGGAGATTTAAATTCCAGAGAGAGTTATACAAACTATGCAAGCAAGGTTGTTCTATAATAATAATGATAATTTATTTGCTCCTTCCCACTCCTATGTGTGTATTAGTAAAATTTTATTTTATAAAAACGTTTGAGCACATGGTGGGTCTCTTTGGTTTATACTTGCTAAAAGTCACAAGTGATAGTACTTCCAAAGGAGTAAATAGAAGCCAAGAGAAAATTGGGAACAAGGACTTAGCATGTTAGTGGTCTAGATGTACAGTGCACAAGTGTATTCCATCTAAAGAAATGCTGTTTTCATCTAGGTATAGAGTCATTTAGAGGAGAGCACACAAATAGGAGGATTTCAGGCCTCCCAGCCAAGTCTTGATACAACTGAGGAGTGTCCTCTTTTACATAAACCTGTATCAGTACATTTAGCCATTCATTTACACACTCAGAATTCTGAGCATGCAGGTATACACTCCCTGGCACACACAACTATTGTGGCTGAACTTGGACATCCATTAAGGTTGTTTCTCCCTCTCCTGGCAATCCATTCCACCCTAACTCCAAACCTGACACAGTCACTTTTAGGGAAACGGAGACGGGGGAGGGCTATGGGAAAGAATGTGTGCATTGTGTCCTTGTTTGAGGGTTTGTATGAGAATTTCAGAATATAGGTGCATATGTGGGTGTAGCCAAGGCTGCTGCTGCTGTCTTGGGCTCAGTAAAGTTCCTCTGCAAAACTATTTGGGTTGTACAGTATTTTTATTTGAGAAGGAAGGATCTTTTCCTAATTTGCTCAAAGGTACTGCAAAAGATAGGGTGGCCCTATAAAGACCCCTTAGATAATGTGTCTAAGTCAGTGTTTTTTCAAAGTGTCACCTAGAATCTTTTGCAATCTGTCAAGTAATGTTTTGGAAGGTTCACATTTCTTAGAAAAAATAAAACATGAAACAATTTTCAGTATTTTGAAATTTAGATTAAGCCTAATTATTTACCAAAATCACAATACCTTTTTTAGAGTTATTAACATTCTTCAATATTATGTAAGTGCTACAGTACTGGGCTTTGTCAGTTCATCTTGGCAATCATTTAAATTCAACTATTATTATTTATGCCCAATTTGCTGTTTTATTCTTGCATTATATCCCCAGTTTATAAAAGTGGGTGATTTTGAAGCATTTGAAGTGAGAGGAGTAATGTAGAATTACTACAGCCTAAAGTAACATTATAAGTAGTGAATAGTTCTCTAGTACAAATATGAAGAGCAAGTTCAAGTATTCTATTGCAAATGAATCTGTGGTATGGGATTTTACAGAAGCTGCCAAGAAACAAAAATGTAAAATTAACAAGTTGATAATATGTACCTGAACTGGATTTTGTTAGAGTACTGATCTCTTTGCCCTTGTGTTTTGTCATGCAATTTTAAGAAACAAAACCTTCAAGTATTTGTGTTTTATTCAAAGTACGTTGTTCTTTTTGGCAAACTAGTCATGTGTTTCTCTTTGAAATTGGTTAATTTTGTCACCATTGGTGGAAAAAAGGAACTAAAACTACAGAGACATTATTCACAGTTGTGCTTATAGCATAGGCAGGTTCAAGTGACAATACTGGTATTATGCTTGTAAATCCAGCTGCAAAATTAATAGCCAGCATGTTTGGAGAAACACTATAAGCTGTTACCCCAAATACCCTATTACAGGGTACTTATTGGATATCAGGTAACACAAATGATATGCTATGTGGAAGAACAGTTGCTGTGTTACGTGTCGTGGGGTTTGTTTTTAGATAAAACTTCTAATGTACCTAGTAGGAATTAACTTTTATGTAGGTAAGGTACAAATATAGGACAGAAGTGATAAGTGATTTTTTTTTGTTCTCTTTTTCACGAAAAACACATATTACTGAAGGATGAGTTTTTCTTTTAGAAAACACTATACTATCCTGATTTAATTTTTTACTCTTGCTATTCAACAGGACAAGTATCCCATTGCATTCTTGTTTTTCAAATATATCTTAGATATTAGTAGCCCTTTGCTCTTCTGTTTAAACTTTAGAATCAGCATGTCATATGCTGTTACCAAAAAACAAAACAAAACGAAAGGAAACTAAGGAAACCAAAACCAAACTAAGAGGATTTTTATAGGAATTTCGTTGAATATATAGAAGCCAGTTCCTGCACAAATTGGGCTATTATTATTTTTCTTTCATTTTCAAACCATGGCATAATTTTTGATATGTTGTTGTTGGTTTGATTTGTTAATTCCCTGTGCTGGCAGGTGTTTTGTTTTTTTTTGTTTTGTTTTTTTTTTTACCCTGCTGCCTCTTTAAGGTCCCTGGTGTATGCTGATATCTCAGTTTCAGCTCCCACTTTGCAATAGTCTGTGGTATAGTTTCATTTTTGAGACTTGGTGTTTAATTTATAAAGTTCTAGATTTCAGGTAAGAGTCCTTCTGGATAGACACACTTAACATTTATGTTTGCTTTTCACCCAGGTTCAGCTTCTGGCTTATTTGTTTTACCCTGGGATTTATAAATATTTAGGAGTGGAGAAATGATTTTAAAAGTGTGACTATGTAGTTGTAATTTATGAAGCAATTAGCATTTTCAGAAGACTTGTTTTAAATTTTTAAATTATCTAAATCATTTATATTATGGAAAACGTTATTTCTTTTGAATTTTTATTCCTTTTTTCTTTATTGATTAACTTTAAGTCATATATTTGTCTTTCATTCCCTGTTTATCAACTTTAATCATTGTCATTGCCTGCTTTCTCCTCCAGTCTTCTGTCAGGTATTCCTTTGACTTTTCTATTGTCACAATCAGTAGCATTATATTCTCCTCTGTAACCATACATATTTCTTCAATTCTTTGTTTCTGGTTTCCTCTCACATCTTAAAGATGTGGACATTTGGTTAATTGTGTGTCTAAATTGTCCCAGGATAAGTGATTGTGGGTCTGTGTAAGTGTGCCCTGCTTCAAGTGGAGTCCTGTCCAGTGTTGGTCCCAACCTTGTGTGCTGAGCTGTCAGGATAGGCTCCAGCCACCCATGACTCTGAACTGGAGTAACCAGGTTGGAAATGAATGAATGAATACAAATTATTATAAATAAAAATTTGTAAAGTATACAATAATCCTATAAATGCGCGATAATAAATGAAGCAATATGAAATGTTCAACAATGCTACCATATTGTAACTTGGTTTTGAACTGTGTGGTATTAAGAAGTGCTCCTTGTAATTTTCACTGTGCAAACATTTATTCCTTGACTTAGCTCACCAGCCCACTGACCACCATCACTCACTTTATATACCAAAAATTGGGTTAGTAATTATCTTGCTATTTTTTATTAATCTTTCTTAATGTATGTATAGTTCACATTTATTTCAATGTTTGATATTAAAAGTGTTTCAGGTCTTTTCTTAAAAGTTTTGTGATATTTTTGAGACCAGAAATATGTCATAGGAACTTAACTCTTATTTGTATCAATCAACCTATGGTAAAGTTGATTTCATTATAGGTTGTTTTGCTCAAAGTCACAGTTTCCAAGAACTTATCAACAACAGTAAGTGAGGACTTACTGTACAAAGCTGTAGTAACCAAAGCTACAGTAACTAAAACAGTATGGTACTGGCATAAAAACATACCCATAGACCAGTGGAGCAGGACAGAGAGCCCAGAAATCCATGTGTTTATAGCCAACTGATTTATGACGAAGACAACAAGAACACATAATAGGAAAAGGGCAGTCTTTTCTATAAATGGTATTGGTTGGGAAAACTGGATAACCACATTCAGAAGAACAAAATTAGACACATATCTCACACTACATACAAAAATCAACTCAAAATGGATTAAAGACTTAAATGAAAGACCCAAAACTATGAAACCACTGGAAGAAAACACAGGCGGAAAGCTCCATAACATTGGTAAGGGCAGTGCTCTTAGATATGACGTCAAAAGCACAGGCAGCAGAAGCAAGACTACACAAATAGGATTATATCAAACTGAAAAGCTTCTGCACAGCTGAGGTACAATCAACAGAGTAAAGAGACAACCTATAGAATAGGAGAAGATACTGCAAACTATATGTCTGATAAGGAGTTAATATCCAGAATATATAAGGAACTCAACTGGATGGCAAGAAAAAACAAAACATAGGCAAAGGATTTGAATAGCTATTTTTTAAAAAGAAGACATACAAGTGGCCAACAGTTATGAAAAAATGCTTATATCACTTCATACCTGTTAGAGTGACTGTTATCAAAAAGACAAAAAATAATTGTTGGTGAGACTATGGAGAAAAGGAACCCTTGTACACTGTTGGTGGGAATGTAAATTAGTATAGCTATTATGGAAAACCATACAGAAGTTTCTCAAAAAAACTGAAAACAAAACTACCGTGTGATCCAGCAATCCTATTACCAGGCACTACAGGTACCTGCTACTAGGTACCAGTAGTAGTAGTCCTCGCTAGTCCGAAGGGATATGTTCCAGGACCCCCAGCAGTCACCTGAAACTACATACAGTACCAAACCCAGGGGTTGAGGAGATGTTGGTCAAAGGATACAAAATTTGAGTTACATAGTAGGAATAAGTTCAAGAAATCTGTTGTACAGCATGATAATTATGATTAACAATATATTATAGTCTTGAAAAATGCTAAGAGTGTTGATGTAAAGCAGTTTACCACAAGAATGATAATTATTGTGAGGTGATGCATATGTTAGCTAACTAGATTTAGTCATTTCAGAATATATATTAATATATACTTTAAAACAAAATATATTACTTGATAAATACATACAATTTGGTGTGTCAGTTCTTTAATTTTTTTTTTAAATGGCAGCATCTATTACAGTTTTTATACCACCAGTGTTTGAAGTTACTGTTTTCATGGTAACACAAATATCATTAAATTGTTTTGCCAGTTTAAATTATATGAAATAACTCTCTTTTGTTATAGTGTATAATTTTTATAGGTGACTAGCATTTTCCCTTTTGAGTTTTTATTATTACATGGTTTTCTATGAATTTTTTATTTACTTATACTATATACTGCAAAGTCCTAGATTTTTAGCATAATTTTCATAAATTCATAAATTATACAGTACAGATATGACTCTTCATCACATTTGCTGCAACTATCTTATAGTCTTTTGTTTGCACTCTAAATTTAGTTATGTTTATTTATAAATTGTATGTTTTATTTGAATGTTTATCTGTTTTATGACTTCTAAACTTTGAAGTAATTTAAAAAGTGACTTCCTCTCCAGAAAACTAACCCTAAATAGGATTTTTATTTTTGTTTTACTAAACTTTCTAAAATTAATTTTTTTTTTTTTTTTTTTTTTTTTTTGAGACAGAGTCTCACTCTCTTCCCTGGACTAGAGTGAGGGCCGTGGCGTCAGCCTAGCTCACAGCAACCTCAAACTCCTGGGCTCAAGCGATCCTTCTGCCTCAGCCTCCTGAGTAGCTGGGACTACAGGCATGAGCCACCATGCCCAGCTAATATTTTCTATATATTTCTAGTTGGCCAATTAATTTCTTTCTATTTTTAGTAGAAACGGGGTCTTGCTCTTGCTCAGGCTGGTTTCGAACTCCTGACCTTGAGCAATCTGCCCGCCTCGGCCTCCCAGAGTGCTAGGATTACAGGCGTGAGCCACCACACCCGGCCGTCTAAAATTAATTTTTATGAAACACTTTTCCAAAATAATTTGAGCAGTATAATGTTGAGAGCCAAGAAGAAGTCTGTTTTGATCCTCTTAGAAGACTTAATTAAAGAGAAGAATAGTTTGGTGTTTTGAAGTAAGCATATTCTTATTTTATCAAATGCTTTGACATTCTCAAAGGCAGATAAAATGTTTTTTGTGTTTTCCAGATTATTGCTCTGTTGTAACAATTGTGGACCAGACGAATGTAAAGTTAACCTGCCTGCTCTTTAGTGGAAACTATGAAACCCTTCCAATAATTTATAAAAATGGAGATATTGTTCGCTTTCATAGGCTGAAGGTATAATTCATACTATATAGACCTTACACGTTTGAAGAGAACTCTGTATTGTTCATTAATGCTGGTAAGCAGTAATATGGTTGCTTTGTTAGAACATGACATCAAGCTTTGCAGGAGATAAGAAGAAATGTAAATGGTATCAGACTTCAAATAGTTTACAATGGGAAATATCGTCATTTGAACAAACCATTTGCCCTCCTTTCTCAGAAATGTATTACGTGCCATGATTAAGACTAGTTCCCATCTGTCATTTCTAAACATAGATTGATGCTGTAAAAGTTTTATCTGTGGAGTTTGATAAAGAACTTTTTTGTAAAAAAAAGCCTTAGGTCAATAAGAAAAAGGTATATGAAAATTAGAAAATTATACTACTCTTTCCTGTTTATTTTATTAATTCAAGTACAATGAAAATATTGAGATCATAAGTATACAATCATATTCAGTTGATCTTCATTTGTGAGAAATGTGTTAAAATATGAACAGATATTCATATTTGGCTCACGCTTTGTAATCCCAGCGCTTTGGGAGGCCGAGGCGGGAGGATGGCTCAAGGCCAGGAGTTGGAGACCAGCCTGGGCAATAGCTAGATTACCAACCCCTCCACCAACTGTCTCTACAAAATATGAACAGATACTTTTAAAATTATACTTGCAGTTAAATAATTAAATATAAGGAAGCCTTTAATATGAAGGTATAGCTTATTAAATAGCATGTTTTTTTAAAATAAGAATTTTAGATCTTAGGCAAAGGATTTTTATTTCTTCAAAATTATTATTGTTCCTGTAGTATTTCTTCAATTGACTTGTTTTTGTTCAATGCAGTTTTTGAATTTTTCTTTGGAAATCACTAATGATGTTTTGGACAGCTTTTAAATAACTTTCAGTCTCTTTGATTTTAAACATTTCTATTTCTTCTTCATCTTTTCCTCTGTTATGTAGATTTCCATGTAACCCTTTCATTATCTTGGTTGTCTTTTTCTTCTAATGCTGCAGTTTAACTCTGTCGCTCATGGTCAGCCTGAGACTCATAAATAAGGACAATATTCCAGATGTTCTATTCTTAGATGCAATAATAGATACTTATTTTTATCTATTAATGCTATTTCCTTGAGAATAGAAGGATACTAGAGAATATTTGTATGAGTATAAAAAGACAAAGAGAAATATTATTATCATAGCAATATATTACAGGCTTATCCCAACATCAAGAAATTGCTTATTTTTCACACTGTTGTTTCCTATAGTATTTGTATTCAAAGAGTGTGACCTCCCCCTTAATGTAAGCTATTTTATTTGTATCTGTTTTCTTCTTTGCCTTACTTTCTTTCTTAGATCCAAGTATATAAAAACGAGACGCAGGGTATCACCAGCTCTGGCTTTGCATCATTGACATTTGAAGGAACTTTGGGAGCTCCTGTCATACCTCGTACTTCAAGCAAGTATTTTAACTTCACTACTCAGGACCAAAAAATGGTAGAAGCCTTACGTGTTTGGGCATCTACTCATATTTCGCCTTCTTGGACATTACTAAAATTGTGTGAGGTTCAGCCAATGCAGTATTTTGATCTGACTTGTCAGCTCTTGGGCAAAGCAGAAGTGGATGGAACATCATTTCTTCTAAAGGTGTGTGTTTTTAAATACTTGAAATTATTAATTAGCACCACCTACATGTCTATGAAGAGTTTATATTTTATTCTAATGAAATAAAATATGCATACTATATATTATACTAAGAACTTAACTGTTTTTGATGAGGCTCAGTATTCTTACAGCTCTACTCTTGTACTTCTCTTTACTTGTCTTCCTGAGAAAAGTGTTATCAAGTCTATATTTTAAATATATGATTTATGCTATATTTATTTATTTCATAGTAGTAATAAATTATAGACTTGTTTTATATTGTTATTTTTAGTTGCAGTCCTGTATATGATTATTTCTTCTTCCCTGTCAAGATCTCCTTCCCCCTCACTCATTTACTTTCTTGACCCATTGAAATTGAGTTCTCTTCCCAGCTCTTTCACTGCTTGTTTCATGAGTAGGTCATGATGGACAGTTTGAAACATTTATTGTTATTATGTTTTGGTTTTAAATCAGTAGGATAAAAATAGTAACATAAGACCCATTTAATCTTAGTTTGCACCTATCTCGGTTTATTTCATGAATAATTTCTGAAGAAGTCAGATGTCTGATATTTTCCTTGCCTGGACATACTGTGGAAGATACATTTGAACAAACACTGCTTTAGGACCTGGTCCTTTGGTTATTTTTCTCTGTCCTCTGTTTGGAATAATAGGGCATAAAATGGAATGCAGTGGCACTTGGACAGGTCTTGGGGTTTGGCATTATCATCAGATATACCTTACCTGTATTAAAGAACAGTGAAGATAGAAATTATTTAATAAAATATAGAAGTTTTTGAAGTTGAAAATAGCACATTTATATACACACAGAATACTATAAAAAAGTAAATTCATGCTATAAATAAAGTTAAATAAGTCAAGTATGACAAAGCTGAAGCTAACGCAATATAAAGTCATACAAACAAAGAAGCAATCTTAGGTCAGCCAGTCATGCTTTCTTGCCAAAATGATGTTCTTGACAAATGAACATCTGCCAAGCACTGAATACTTCCAATGATAGGGAATCTACTGCTGTGCAGAGAGGTATACTTCATCTCTTGACTACTGAGTTGTTAGAAAATTCTTAAATTCTGAGATAAATATTCCACTTCTTTAGCTGACATAGTTGATTCTACATTTTCTCTATAAAGAAGCACAACATATGCCTGCATCCCATTTTAATAGATAGCCGTTTTGAATAAGTGAAAACAACTTCCATGTAACTTTAATTTTAAATGGTTTCCATTAAAAGCATAATTGAATAAATCTGTAGATTTATCATTATTCCACATTTTTCTGTATTCTGTTTATACAAATTTCTGAACAATACTCTTACATTGAATTTTCTTTAAATATATATATTCTGTTTTTTTTAATATTCACGGTGTTGGTGCAGTCTCATCTTTGAGTGTTTTACTTGTTTTGTTTTATGCTTTTGCTTTTTTAGTAAATAGTCCAAAGTCATTGATAGCCAGAGCTGGTGGGTAGTTTGTATGTCTAATCTGAATATGGTTTGGTGAACAAAAAAATATAATGTGAACCAGAAAGTCATCATATTAAAGGGACTATCCAAATTTGCAACATTTACTGTATGGAAAATACCAGAGCATGCTTTATAATTAAGAATGACACTAAATCTCATGGAAGTAATTTAATTAATATCAAAGAAATAAATTACTATTATAATTTTAAAGCATTTTCATAATTCTAGATCTATTTATATGCAAAGCTATTTTAATACATATGAGTTTTTGTTAAGGCCATTTTTGGTTTATTTTTATCATATAAAGCACTTGACAAGAATTAGAAATTGATTTAAATCTTTTGTAAAACAACTGACTGGATTCCTATTGTTTTTATTGTGAAGTATTACAGAATAAAATATTGGGCTAAAATTTGAAAATTTTATTGAAAATTATATGTTTCTTTAAAACTCAAATGTAACGAAATTTGCTATATGGATAATTCTAATTCAGAGACAAGAAACGGTTTACATGAACTGTAAGATAACAGGATTTTTTTTAAGGAAATGGATTCTTGCTGTGCTGTCCAGGCTGATCTGGAACTCCTTCCTGGTTCAAGGGATCCTCCTGCCTCGGCCTCCCAAGTAACTGGGACTCTAGGCATGTTTCTTCATGCCTGACTGACAATTTTACTATAGCAAAATCACTACAAATATTTATTCTCCCAAAAAAGGCTTTATGGAATACATTCTTTTGATTTCAATCAATAAAAACAGAAATTCAAATATTTGCTGCAAAGCCAAACCAAATATATGTTTAAAAAAAAAAAAACTTCCACAAATACTGTTGTTTCAAAGATAAATTAATCATAATTATAGATTATTGACAATATATTTTTACCAAAAATAGATTAAAGGATATGATTAGAGATATACTCAAAGGCAATGCTCTTTGTCAAGTGTTTCTTGCATTATTCTTGGTAATTTATTTCTTTAATAAACCAGAATTACAGTCTACTAAAAATGTAGTTTTAATTAAAATTACATTTTATTTAAAAACACTTTAGGGAAGAATCAAAAAAATTTTTAACACCTCAAGTTTTCTTTTATGCTCCTCAATAAAGTTTTGTAGTTTTTTTCATAGAAGTTCTTCAGGTATTTCTTATAAGAACTTTCTTGTTTTACAGTTTTATTGTTATGTTGAAAGATCTTTTGTTCAATTATATATTGGATTTATCTCTATAGGAAAGCTGTGTTTTAATAGTGTTTCAAACTGGTTATCTCAAATAATTTTATTAATTCAGAGGGCTTTTCAATTAGGATTTTTACATTTTAGGAATGCTGATTTTTTTTCCGTTTTCATTGAGTAATCTCTCATTTCTTCTTACTCAGTTTGCCAAGACTTCCTGAATAGTATTACATAATAGAGAACATAGTGGATACTTTTGCCTTGTTCCTGGCATTCATGACTCTTACGATTTGACCAGTAAATATTTTGTTTGGCCTAAGATAGATATTGTTTACCAAGTTAAGGAGACATATTTCTGATACTGTTTTACTAAATGTTTTTCATAAGTATTTTTAACACTCATGGAGAAGACTCTAATTTTCCTGCCATTAAACCGTTTCTGAATTATAAAAATAAACTGTGCCTAGATTATTATATATTATTATTGTAATAATTTATTGATGCTATTTGATAATATTTGATAAAGAATTTTGGGTTCTGTATTTATAAATGAAACTGGGATGTTGCATTCTTGTTGTGCAATATTGGCCTACTTTTAGCATGACTCAGTTCTAAAGAATTCACCATCTGGGCTCATAGCTATTTTAATAGTTAATTTAACAATTTAGAAATGCACAATGGTAAACATAATCTAGATTTTCATATTTATCAGCATAAAGTTGAATGTAATATTTAATCTATCCCAAAAATGTGAATATGTCTCTTGTATCATTCTTAATTTAGAAAATCCTTTTTCTATCTTTCTTAAAATTAAAATAACCAAAATTTGCTTTTTAAGCATTATAATTTATCAATTTTTATCTTTTCCTATTTAAAAAAAATCATTAACTATATATAACAATTCCTACGTACCTTACTGTTAGGGAACAGGTACTTTAATACATGACTAGTTGTTATTTAAAGAGGAGCACAAACCTCTATGAAGGGTATTTTAGCTATCAAAATTTTAAATACACATACTCCTTGACTTATTAATTCTAGAATTTGTCTTCACAGATCTGTGAACATACATATGAAATGACGAATGTTTAAGTCAGTCACCTAAATGCCCATCAATAGGTTGAAAGTTAAAATAAACCATGCCATACATTCCTATGATGAAATACAGAGTAGTTGAATAGTATCCCCCTAAAATCCACATCTACCTGGAATCTATGAATGTGCACTTATTTAGAAATAGTGTCTCTTCGATGTAATTAGTTACATGAGGTCATACTGGATTAGGGTGGGCCCTAAGTTCAATATGACTGATGTCCTTATAAGAAGAGGAAAATTTGCATTCAGAGAAACACAAAGAGAACGCCATGTGACAACAGAGATTGAAATATAATAATAATACAGCTGGCAAGCCAAGGAATACTAAGGATGCTGACAAGCAAAGATTCTTCGCTAGATCCTTCAAAGGCAGTATGGCCCTGCTGACACCTTGATGTCAGATATCTGGCTTTCAGAACTGCAAGAGAATATATTTCTGTTGTTTTACCCAAACTGTTTTTACCCAGTTTTTGGTAATTTGTTACAGCAGCCCTGAGAAACTAAATTAGGGAGCTTTTTACATAGTAATGTGGAAAAATCTGTAAGATCAGTATTTACAGTATGCTATTCTGTGTGTACAAAACAGGGGGAAAACAATATGTATTTGTGTATGTACAAAAGTATGTATGAAAAGATATTTAAGAAACTAGTTGTGATGTTTACTTATTTTTGGCAGGAGAAACTGAGAAGATACGGACAAGGGAAAGAGGCAAAGAGAGAAACTTTCACTACATATCATTTCAGTTATCTTCCATATTTCTGGATGATGTTAAAATTACCTACCCAAAAATCAAATACCTTAATAAAAGACTTCCCTCCAACTTTCTGTAGTTCTGTTATTTTTTTAATTACTTGAGTTGAAAGCTTATTCTAATATGTTTGTTCTGTTTGTTCACAGACACATTTAAGGCTCTGAGTTTTGTCTTTGAGTATATCTCTGGTCATTGCCTGATAAAATGCTCAAAAATAGGCTAAAAAGAGAAAAGCAGAAGACAAAGCTAGTGTTTTAAAAAAGGCATATGTATCATAAATACACAGAAGAAAAAAAGATGAAGTCATCGATATGTTAGTATTTTGTCTAGGTTTATGGCAATAGGACTTTTTTTTTCTTTCCATTCTACCTTTTCCACATTACCTATAGTTCATATGTATTAATGTGTAGTTCTTTTGCAATTAGAAAATAATGTCATATTTAAAATATTGCTGATATTTAGAGGCATACATTTAATTACTTTTAAGTAATAGTACCAGAAAATAAAACTCTTTTTAGCATCAGCAGTTTTCCCGAAGGATCATTAAACTTTGCTCTATCCTCTTATGGCAGGTATGGGATGGCACTAGGACACCATTCCCATCTTGGAGAGTCTTAATACAAGACCTTGTGCTTGAAGGTGATTTAAGTCACATCCATCGGCTTCAAAATCTAGTAATAGACATTTTAGTCTACGATAACCATGTTCAAGTGGCAAAATCTCTGAAGGTAATGTTGCGTACCAAAAATGTTTGTTACTTTATATTTTTATGCATTTTGGTGATTTGGGGTCATATAAATTTTGGTGATAAATGGTTACATTTATATGTTGTATTTGGAGTGTAGAAATTAACTTCAAATTACTTTTATCAATTTTTAAGTTATAACATGTATGTTGAAAATAAATTATTGAAAGATAAATTATAATGGATTTGAATGATTCTTAAAAGACTCTTTCCTGAATATATTAAATATGTACACAATTTTACTGGGAATATAGTAAGGAAATAATTGTCATGTGAGGTATACTGCTTTAAAATGACTAAGGATATATAAATCTTATATAACTTACTGTTAAGTGTTAAGCTTGGTAAATTGGTTTGATAGAATCTAGATTATGGCCAGGCACGGTAGCTCACACCCATAATCCTAGCACTCTGGAAGGCCAAGGTAAGAGGATCACTTGAGGCCAGGAGTACAAGACCAGCCTGAGCAAGAATGAGACCCTGGTATCTACTAGAAATAGAAAAAAAATTAGCTGAGCATGGTGATGTGTTCCTGCAGTCTCAGCTACTTGGGGGGCTGAAGCAGGAGAATTACTTGAGCCCGGGAGTTTGAGGTTGCAGTGAACTATGATGAGGCCATTGTACTCTACCTGGGGTGACAGAGCAAGACTCTGTCTCTGAAAAAAAGAAAAAAGAAAAAAAGAATCTAAATGGTAATTTTTCACTCTTTAGTTTTAGAAATTGTTAAGTCACCTGAAATATATATTATACATTATGTGTTTGTGTGTACTGTATAGTTTTATAGAATTTGCATACTGTTTTTGAGATAGCTTTTAAGGTAAAGGTACACAATTCAGATATGGCAGTGCTTAATTATTAACAATACAAATTATAGGAAATATTTTTCTTCATTTTATTGTATCTTTTATTTGATAGTATCCTTTGTAGTAAAGAATAGTATCTTAAATAATAATACAGTAAATAATACGAGTAACATTTGCTAGGCACTTCATGTATATTTGGTACTATCCAACAAGATAGGTGCTATCCTCATCTCATCTTATAAATGAGCAGTGAAGTACACAGAGGTTAAATGAATTGTGCAATATCCCATAGCAAGTTGAATGAAGCCAGTGTTTGAATCCAGAATGTCTGTTTCCAGAGCTAATCTTTTCAATCCTTAAAAGGAAATGATCTTTTTTATTGCAAATATCTTCCAGCCTACTTACTTATAGAATGTTAAAAGAAAATAGTAAAAGTGATGAAGCTTTCAATTTCATTGCCTGGTTTCCCTTTGCAAATCATTGTCCATGGGGCAGAAAATATTTCCAGTTCCACATTATGCTACAAATAAGTTCACCCAAATCAAATAAATAAATTAGTGTAAATTTAGGGTTTAGGACGCAGGAAGATGTTAGTGCACTTTTGTCCTTTATAAGTGTATGTATGTGCGTGCACATTGTGTATGTGACATATTAGAAAAAATTGAAGATACGCTTTTGATTTTTTCTCTGAAAGATATTATCTACATTGATTACTTTATTTTAAAAGTAAAAATAATGAGAAATCCAATTCTGAAGGTTTTTTTGTTTATATACAGAGGGAGTTCTTTCATGAATGAATTGAATTTACATTTTAGATTCACCTCAGTGCCACATTGTGCATACCTACTTTAACCAATTAATTGCTTTCTCTTTCCCTATACTGCTTCAATAGGTCTTTTCTGCTTCCCCACTTGTGCTTTTCTTGTCCAAATCCTAAATAGCATCTAGCACAGTGCTTTCCATATAGAAAGGATGGAGTAAATAATATCCGCTGCTAAATGAATTAGTCAGTGAGTGTGGATTTTTTTTCTTCTCCCTTTTTATTGTCTGCTTTATTTTGCCCACTAGAGGGTGATATGAGCACATATAATTAAGAAAATATATGGCACCTTGTTTCTCTCTAAAGCTATCATAGCATTGTATTATTTGTCTGCAATGCAATATAAAAATGAAAAGGATGTTTTTCTCCTTGTAATATAACTTTATACTTTTATTTAATGTACATTGACATCACATTTATTTGTTTTCTGACAACTTTTACAACATTTCTCATTAATTTAGGAAATCTTCAGTCACAGGACATTGATACAAATGAATTCTCAGGACTTCAAGACAGCTGTTTAAAATTGCATTTTTGTATCAAAATACATGGAAACAATTCAAAAGACTTTTGTTGTGTAGGAGCAGGGAAAAATGTGGACAGTTAATGCAATTATAAAGTATAATATAATCAACTTCTGTAAACAATATATTTTACAACCTGAATTGCTCTTAACTCTTTTCTGAATCTTGCTTTTTAAGAAAGTTATATATCATTCCTTAAACATTATATAGGCTCATGTACATAAACTGACATTTCAAACCTTTGTCTAGAAACTAAAGCCATATTTTTTAAAGTCCTCACTCTTACCCAGAACAATTTTTAAAATAATTCTCAAACATAAAGTCATAATTATGTTTTGGCCTTCAGTGGCCCAACAATGGTGATTTGACTGGCTATGTTGAGACATGTATAGGAAATTAAAAATACTAAACCTAATGAGAAATTCTTGACAGTTTATGAGGAATCTTTTGATTATTTCTAAAAGGATAGCTATGTTTAATTTGAGTTGTTTTTTAGTTTATATATTAAAACAGACTTTTATAACAGTTTTTTAAACTATATTTTCACTTTTATCTTTGGAATCTTACCACAATACTGACGAGACTAATATTTGTCTTTTATAATAGAGTATCTGGTACATTGCATGGTATATTTAATCAAACCTAAAAAAAAGTGCAATGCTGCCTCCAGATGGAATTTCTCATAACAACAATTTGTTATCTTTATAGTCTATTTATGCAAATAAAGTTGATTTTGACCTTTAAATTTTGTTATATTAAAAAATAATAGAGAAGATAGTATAATGAAAACCAGGGCTCACTATTTAAACTTATTTCTAAGTGCTTTGCCACATTTATTTCAGGCACTTTTAATTTTTTAGGAAATAAAACTACAATACTAAAACTTCCTTGTGCCCCTCCCTGATCTCAGGTTTTGTTGTTTTGTTTTGTTTGTTTGTTTTTGTTCCCCAAGTACCTCTCTGTGTCAACACATAGGTATGTACACCCATATTATGCTCTTAATGTACTTTTTGATATGGCAAAACCCCTCTTCCTGTTCTTCAAAAATGACTGTTTCTATAAACTTTTGGATTAACTTTTCAGATTTCATGAAAGACACTGGGGATTTTGATTGAAATTGCATTGAGTTTAAAGATTGATGTGACAGAAATTATCCTTTTTATAATATTGAAAAATAAGCTTTTTGTCTATGAATATGGTGTCTTTTTCCATGTGTTTAGGCCTTCTTTTAAATTCTTTGTAGATTATATACATGTGCTGTACTAGTGTATTTATATGTAACATACACATATTAAAAAAGAATCACAAAATAATAAATTTTCAAAAAGAATGAGATAAAAATAGAAATTTTTATATTTTCTTTCAGTAGCTCACTTTGAAGATCGTGGGGAAAATGATTTTTATCTTCTTTTTTTTTTCTTTTTGTGTTTTCCTTCCCTGACTGACTTTATCCTATTCTTCTGCCATGGTGTAGATGTAAGTGAAAGAAGTCAGAGAAGAAAAGCCTAAGTACTTTATCTCCTCCTCATAAAACCCATGATTGGATATGAAAAAAGACACTTGGGAATGAAGGAGTAGTATCTGAGAATGTAGATGTTTTCCCTTTACTTTATTTCTTCGTATCTCCCCTCCATCAGAGCTAGAGAGTAATGAGGAGAAATACAATGAAGAAAAGGTACTACAACCAGAAGTGGAACATTGATTTACTGCTCATCCTTTTTTTTATATTCTCCGTTATACAGATTGAGCATCCCTAATCCAGAAGTTCAAGATCTCAAGTACTCCAAAATCCAAAACTTTTTGAGTGCTAACATGAAACAGTGACACCTTCATTACACAAACTTTGTTTCATGCACAAAATTATTTAAAATATTGTATAAAATTACCTTCAGCCTATGTGTATAAGGTGTATATGAAACATAAATGAATTTCGTGTTTAGACTTGTGTCCCACCCTCAAGATACCTCATAATGTATATGCAAATATTCCAAAATCTGAAACACTTCTGTCTGGTCTCAAGCACTTTGGATAAGGGATAATCAACCTGTATTGCTTTTCTGTTACATACTGTATCACCACTGTTATTCAATCCTGAACTTGTAGGAAAAAAAAGAAAATGGTAGTCTCAGAGTCATCCAGCAGTCAGTAGTGCTGTTTTTATGCAAAAAAAAAAAAAAAAGAAATGAAAATAAAATTTTCTAGTAACTCCTTCTGTTTATAAATCTTTTTTCATAAATATAAACATAATTTAGTTTAAATAGCTTCTTCCTTTAGGTAGGTGTCTATATTTTTGGATAGTATTCTGCATCTTTCATTTGAAATTTTTATTAAAAGAAAATCTCAGATACTCTAATTAAAAAACATTTTTAGATTCAGTTTAGCAGAACATCTCACATTAACTATAGAGCATTTAGTTCAAAACTCTAACACTTATGTGCACATATAGTAGTAACACATTCATTGGGTGTTGGGCAGGTAAGAGTAGTGAGGAGGGAATGGGCATATTAACACCTAATGGATATGGTGCATGCCATCTCAGGGATGGGCACGCTTGAAGCTCTGACTCAGATGGGACAAAGGCAATGTATGTAACCTAAACATTTGTACCCTTGTAATATGCTGAAATAAAAAAAATTTAAAAAACTGTAATTGGTTTAATCCTATATTTGAGAGTGTGAACTCACTACGGTGGTGCAGGCACAAATGCTTTATTACTAAAGTTTTCTTTCCATAGAACTTTTGGGATAGGGGGATGTTTATTATTTTAATGTAGTAGCACGTTTAAAAATTTTTCTAGTGTTCTTATAATGACAGTATGCTAGTGATCGTATTTAATTAATCTTAAATTAGTTAATGCAAGTTATTTTCAGAAATTTTAATCAAAGAGCTTAAATTTCATTTAGGTAATGGGTTTCCTACCTACTATATTTTATTGATGCTGAGACACAATATTTTTAACATTTTAATATCTATGAAATGGAAATATGTCTTCCAATTGAATATATTTGTGTTTGTGCATGTGTGCATACATGCATGCACGTGTGCATATGCTTTGGTTTTGGCATGCGTCCATGTAGCTGATAATTCAGCCACACTGGTATAGTATACTCAGTATATTTTCTAATTGGCCAATTTCTCTGGTGGTTGTTATTGGTGGTTGCCCCATGGTGGTTGTTAAAATTTCAAATATCAAATCATTTAATTTTTTTCTTCATTTTCTAAATAGTAAATATTCTATTTTTAGGTTGGAAGCTTTCTTAGAATCTATAGCCTCCATACCAAACTTAAATCAGTGAATACTGGGAACCAAACAACATTAAGTCTGGAGTTCCATCTTCATGGAGGTACCAGTTATGGTCGGGGAATCAGGGTTTTGCCAGAAAATAACTCTGATGTGGATCTACTAAAAAGGTAAGCATTTTATATACCTATTTAGAAAATATAAATATTTATTAAGCTGATTTCTAGGACAATGTTGTTCCAGGGAGTCTGAAAGGTTTCTTATTTGATCCTCATAGCCTTTTGTGCCATTCTCTATACTTTTTAATAAATGAGCCAAATGAAGCATACCAAATGATTGCAGGTTCAAATAAGTGTTAATATATAGCAGCAGAGCCAGGGTTATAATCGAAGTTTTCCAACAGTTGGAAATCTACATTGTATGCTTATCACTCATGCTCCTCTTCTACCATTTGCCACACTCTCCAAGTACAGCAACACACAGTAGAAACTGGACCTTAGCCAAACTTTTGAAAATTTGATATATGTGTAGGATTCCAAAAATACTTAATCCTGCCATGAAAAAGTATCTTCCTAAAGTGCCTCAGGTTAAATAGAAAGCAAAAGTGTTTTATTGTGTTTCATTTTTAAAAACTTTCTTAAAACATTTTTAAAACTTTTATATATGCCCAGAAAGTAAATAATATCTTAACTCCTGCTATATTTTCAGTTCTCTTTTTCTTGAAATATTCTTGGATACTGTGTACAGAAACATTTTGACCAGTATTCTAGAAATAAAAAATCTACATGTCTTTGAAGAGAAGACATACTGTTTAGTAAATTGAAATGAAATAATAATTGTCTAAATTTTAATTTATTGAAATCAATATAACTTTTAGGCCAATTAAGTTAGTTTTTGTTTTATTAATTTTGTATCAGTTTCACTGATTTACATCACATACCGTAATATATGGCCACACTGCATTTCTCTTCCTGAATCTAGAGTGAAATTGTTCTGACTCACTGTCATCCATTAATTCCCAACTGATGTTTGTTTGTAGTATTTCATCATCTCACTCTTCCACTTGTTTCTTTCTAAACTCAGGTTTTTAATTTGAGGGACCTTAGAACTCTCAGACAATCTGATGTAAGCTATAGACGCTTTACAGAAGAATGCATATACACACAAAATTTTATATACAATTTCAGTGAATTTCTGGATTTTGTGGATAGAACTAAACTTACTATATGGACTTTGTTTTCTACAATTTGAAATTGTATTCTTGCAATTCTAGGGCTTTAGAATCTGCATATTTGACAGCCAATCAGCTTTCAGATGGTGTCTGTCAATCAGAACCTGAGGACAGCATACCAAGTAAGGACAATTTTTGACATTGACAGTTTAGTTACTGCTACATAATTTTATCATCATAATTCTTTTTTAATGTCTTCTCTCTTTCTCTCTCTCTCTCTTTTTTTTTAATTCATATATATTGTAAAGAGACATCCTAAATCTTTATGTATGTCCTATACAAAAAGGTAAATGTGCTTCCTTCCTAAACTATATAGTTACATTTTCAAATTGGGATAGTAACGATTACTTGATTATGAAATATATGTGTGTGTATTCATAAAAAAAATCTGTATCAATTCTCTAGGCAACTGTTTTGTTTGTCAGTTTCTAAAAAGAACAAAGGTTGTTTGTGCAGCTTTATTTCAAACCAAATTTTTTTTTTGCTCATACATATCTTAGATGTATACATAGTTCCCAGTCTTTATTGAATTAATGAAGTATCTAGTTATAAGATGTTAACAAACAGGGGGATATTTGTTTATATTATTGTCACCGGAATAGGAGACTATTCAAATCTGAACTTTAAAACTCTGAATGTGCAATATTTTTTTCTTTACCACTTGCCTGCTTGTACATTCTTGGACCTAAATCTAGGTCATATTTCTATCTCACATTTTTTTTGTTTGTTTTTAACAATCTGACTCCTACCCTAGTGTGAGCCAAAGAACCATTTCATTCTATACCAGTAATGATAAGCATGAAAATTAACATGTATTTCTTGGCAGATACCTGTATGCTTTATTGTTTAACCCTGAGAGCACTCCTATAATTATGTATTATTTTCTCCCTTTTACAAAAGAGAAACTTAGATTTGGGCATCGTATAATTTTCCCACAGTTCTCTGTTAACTGATAGCAAAGCAAGACTAATTCACATGCAGGCTATTTGATATTTTATATATATTTTAAATTTATTTCCTCATTCTGTCTTAAAACTCTACTTGATAACATCTTGATGATAGCATTGTAGTCTGATGTGTGATTACTTGAACTACCATTAGGAGACCAGTTTAGTTCAATTGATGATCATTTGAAGACAGTATAATTTGTAATTATACTTTCTGCAATCTCTTTTCTCCTTTTAAAATGATTCTTTTATTATTTTTAAATTACAAAGTAATACATGTCATAATATCAAGTTGAATAGCTTTTCCTGTGCCTTTATGCCCTACTCCCTGAGGTTAGGTTAACAGTTCAGTATGCAAGCCCTTCAATACCTTTGTGTTTATACAAACATATATACTTATACATAAACAAATACGACTTTTCCCTCTTTATTAAATTTTTACCAAAACAAAATGAAATTGTACTATAATAGTTGCTTTTTTTTTGAGATGGGGTCTTGCTCTGGTTGCTGGGGCTAGAGTACAGTGGCATCCTCATAGCTCACTGCAGCCTCAGCTCCTGGGCTCAAGCAACCCTCCTGGCCTCTCCCAGGAGCTGGGGTTATAGGCATACACCACCATGCCTAGCTAATTTGTCTATTTTTTTGTAGATACTGGGTCTTGCTATGTTGCTCAGGCTGGTCTTGAACTCCTGGCCTCAGGCAGTCCTCTCAACGTCTGCCTCCCAAGGTGCTGGGATTACAGGCTTGAACCCTATACCCAGCCACTTTCTTTAACAATATATCATAGACATCTTTCTGGGCTACTTCATATGGCTCAACACATTCTTTTAATAATGGCATAATATTTTGTCATATGAGTATAGCGCTATTCAGCCACTCTCCATTTGATAGTCAGGCTATTGCCAGTTTTTTGCTCTTATATATAATGCTTTAATAAACAAACTTGAACATTATACTTCCATGCTTTTATTTCTCAAAAATAGAAACTCCTAAAAATGGGGTTGATATATCTAAGGGTAGACACGTATTTTAATGGATGTTGCCAGATTATTTACCCAAAAGGTCAGGAATTTATATCCGAATAGCAGTATAGGAGAATGTGCTTTCTTACACCTTCACAATATTAGAGGTTAACACTGTGAATTTTTTTTTTGACAATTTGGAAGTTAAAAGGTAGTATCTTAATTTTTCTGATGATTTGGATACTTGAAAATCTTATTATATATTTATCAGCTCTTTTTATTTCCTCTTCTTTGAATTGTCTGCTCTTACCCTTTATCTCATTTTCTGTTGGATGCTTTGGCTTTCTCTTATCAGTTTATGGGAGAGCATGTATATGTTTTACACATATTTTCTTATTTGACTGATTTTAAGGTTTCTGCTGTTGTTTACATTTCATGTTGGAATGGCAGATATTAATTAATAAATCAGATTCATTGAAATTGTACCATGCCAGCTTGAGATGTCCATTCAAGTTCTCTCTGCCTTGGATTCTTAAGCCATTTGTTAGCAATGTTAAGGGAAAAGAACTAGTAATGCATATATTTCTGTGTGATGCCCTATAAAATAAATTATAAAAACATAATATACTATTACATATAATAAAATGTAAGCTAAAATAATTATAAAATATAGATTTTTCAAGTCTTAAATTCTTCACTTTAGGAAGCATTTTGTAACCTTACTGCTATGATTACCACTTTTGCTTTCTTGTTAAAGTAAACTCCTATTTTATGATGTTCATCAAGTAATTCTGTTAAATTTCGTAAGTTTGTCATTTTATCCACCTCTCCTTTAATTTCTTGCATGATGTATTTTTCCAACATACTAAACTTTCCAAACTTATGGAAAAGTTAGAACAATTGTACAATGCACATTCATATACCCACCACCTATAGATTCTCCAGTAAACACTTTACGCTGTCTGCTCTGTCACACGTGTCTCTCTATCCCTCCTTTGATCCATCAATTCATGTTATTTTTTGATGCATTTCAAAGTAAGTTGCAGAGGCATCAGTACATTTCCTGAACACTTCAATATGAACATAATTAACTAGAGTTCAGTAGTTATTTAGGATTCTTTTTTTATTTTTGAGGAATATGCAAGGAAACGGACAACTTACCATTTCATGTATCATTCCATGAGTTTTGACTAATGCCTAAACATGTTGTAACCCAAATCCTTCTAGATTTGCCTGTTCTAGAACTTTAAAATAATGGAATTGTATATTTGTACTCTTCTGTACATACTGTGTTTTTGAGATTTATCCACATCGTTACATACATCAGTACTTTGTTTTTAAATGCTTAGTTGTATGGTTTGAGGTGAACATTTTTTTTTTCAGTAGGAATTTCCAGTTGTTGTGGCACCATTTGTTTCTTGTTAGATGGTCTTGATGTCTTTGTCAAAAATCAAGTGAGGGGCTGGGCACAGTGGCTCATGCCTGTAATCCCTGCACTTTGGGAGGCCAAGGCAGGAGGATCACTTGAGGCTAGGAGTTTGAGACTAGCCTGGGCAACATGGCAAGACCCATCTCCACAAAAAATTTTTAAAAAAGATTAGCCAGGTTTGGTGGCAGCACCTATAGTCCCAGCTTCTCAGGACTGAGCTGGGAGGATCACTTGAGCTCAGGCATTCCAGGCTACAATGAGTTATGATCATGCCACTGCACTCAAGCCTGGGTGACAGAGCAAGACTCTGTCTCTTAAAATAAAAAAATTAAAAAAAATCCAGTGGGTATAAATGTAGGCTTATTTCAGGGCTTTCCATTCAGTGCTTGCCAATATAGTGTGAAGTATGCATTTTTCCCCATACAAATTTCCGGTTGTTACAGTGCCATTTGTTGAAAAGAGTTTTGCTTTCCCTTTGAACTGCTTTGCTGCCTTTGTAAAAAAATCAAAAGACCATGTAAATGTGGGTTTATTTTTAGGCTCTCTATTTAATTCTGTTTTCTTGTCCGTCCTTATGCCAGTCCTATGTTGTCTTGATTACTGTCACTTTATAGTAAGTCTTGAAGTCATGTAATGTAAATCCTTCAACTTCGTGTTTCTTTTTCAAGATTTTATTCAGTGTTCTAGATATTTTGCATTTCCACATAAATGATAGACTCTGCTTGTCAGTTTCTACAATAAAGCCTCTGTTATTTTGATTAGACTTGTTCTGAATCTGTAGGTTAATCTGGGGAGAACTGATATCTTACCAATAGTGAGCCTTCTAAATCATGAATATGACATCTCGCCATTTATTTACATTTTCTTCAGTTTCTCTCAGCAATGCTTTATAGTTTTCAGTTCCATATTTAATTTTTAGTGGACTTAAAAGTTGTAATTCGTTTTTCTTCTCCTTCCTATAGGCTCCGGATCAGTATCATTATATGAAGTAGAAAGATGTCAACAGCTATCTGCTACAAGTAAGACTGTATATCGTTTTTAAGATATAGGCACAGTAATGAGCATAATAAAGTTTGTCCTTACACTTACCAACTAATCCATTCCTATCTAAGAGTGAGAACAGATATCCATGTGGGCAGAAATACATTCATATTTAACTTTCTTTCCTCGTCCTGTACTGGAATAAAATGGAACCCATGAAGATACATAACTTCACGTTGAATACATATTTTAAGACACATATCTCTAAAGTATAAAAAATATCATTTTATTATTTAACAATATAATATATTTTTAGTTTTAGGATATAAAATTTACCCTATGACATTAATTTTAATCAATTCACATGATGCATTTAGCAGTGTGCCATAAAGCAGTGATCCCCAGCCTTTTTGGCACCAGGGACCATTTTCATGGAAGACAATTTTTCCATGGACCAGGAGGTGGGGAGGTGGTTTGGGGATGATTCAAGTGCAATATATTTATTGCATACTTTATTTCTATTATATTATATTGTAATATATAATGAAATATATATTGAAATATATATGGGGTCCCCACCATAGGTTGGCGACCCCTGCCATAAAGGATCTCCTTACAATATGCCCCAAATTTTAATTTAATGTTAGCAATGATAATATATCTATTACATAGCCTCCTTCTGTTATTTCAGTTAAGATAACAAAAAATTGTTTTTCAGAAAAATATTTTTAAGCACGTCTGTTAAATGATGCATTATTATAAAAATACAAGTTTCTCATATTGGAGAAAGGAGATATAAATGTGGAATGGGAGAAGGCTAGATATAAGCTTGTGGTATGGCAGGTATGTAGTTATGGTTTTATAGATAGATATGGAAATATAAACAGATGTGTGTATGTATAATGCATATATAAATTCACACACATACATAATCATGCATATATAGGTGCATATGTGTGTATATGTATATGTATGTTTAGGTTGGTGTGAATGTGTATTCATATATACCCTATCTCTGTCAGTGAAAGGGCATAGAGGCAATGGCACTCTAGTTGTAATAAGCTCACCTAGTGCACTGATCTTGGAATATAAATAGTATTTCTCCCTAAAAGGCATCAGCGTTCCTTGGAAAAATAGTAGATTCCAGGATTAGGCCAGGGAAATTACAGGATTAGTCTGGAACATCTTGTAGTGCCAGAAAGCAAACAAGTTCTCAGTTAGTGATGGAGCGTGACATATGACATATGATAAACCATGTCAAACCTGGGACAATTTGAGCATCAAAATAAATATTAGTGGTGGATTAGAAGTCATTGAATAAAGTAACGTGAGTCCATGTTGATAATAAACAAAAGAAAAATAAATAAATGGAGTTGAATGGAAATCTCTTCCTGAAAGTAGAATGACAACTAATAAAAGGAGTGGTGAAATTAGAAAAAAAAATCACCATTTTGCAACCATGATAGTAATTATTGATTTAGTATTGATAGTAATTATTGAATCAGTGGATTATAAACTATCAAAATCCCAAAAGTTTGATGAAGAATGAGATATTTACCTTTTCCCAAGCACCTTCTTATTAATTACAAGGGGAAAATAGTAAGTTTATAGTAGAGAAACCTGTTGGACACCACTTTAACCAGCTGAACCAAGTTACATCGACAGTAATACAAACACTGAAATTATGTGATTCTTGATGTGATGATGAGAAGCACACAATACCACTTACGTAGCATTCCTGCCAAAAATACATAACCTGAACCTGAGTGTGAGGAAAAATCAAACACACCCAAATTGATGTTTATACTACAAAATAAATGGCCTGTACTCCTCCAATATATCAATGTCATAAAAGACAATGAAAAGCCGAGGAGCCATTCCACATAAAAGAAGTCCAAAGAGACATAAAAAATAAGTGTAATGCAGATCCAGGATTGGATCCTGGACCCAGAAATAAAATGCTTACAAGAACATTTTGGGGACAGTTGGAGAAATTTAAGTACTGTCTATTGATTTGATAAATGTTCTAATGTTGCAAATTGCACTGTAATTATGTCAGTAAAATATCTTCATGTGAAATACGCACTGGAGTATTTAGGGGAAGGGGGTATAATATGTGCAAATTATTCTCCGATGATTCAATAACATATATATGGAGGAAGACTGAGATAAAGACAGACATGAGACAACAGTAAATGTGCCAAAATGTTTACAATTGGTGAATCTTGGTGAAAGCTGCACAGAAGATGTTTGTATTATTTTTGCAATTTCTCTTTAAGTTTGAAAGTGTTTTTAAATGAGAAGTTAACTTTATCTTAAAATGTGAGTTTGAAGCAATCGCTGCTATCACTGTGTAGCATTTTACAAAATTGATGAGGTCTGCCTATGATCTTTTCACAAAAAAAAAAAATAAAGGAGAAGAAGAAAAATGTTACACTGTAAACCCTTGATGACTTTCTCTTTAGAAAAATTAATTCAGCGAGAGTTTAGTTGGATTAAAGCTAGGTACAGAAAGAAATTGTCCTGGCCATCAAGGTTCATGAGATATAGTATATCAGTGCCTCATCAGTTCCATTTTCTGAAACGCAGGAAAATGTTAACCTAGAATGTGTAGCAAGCAAGTCTGTTATCTTAAGCTAAGGGTCAGCGGCAATTTTATGCTTATCCCAGTATAAACTGACCACTACGATCTCAGGAGACCCATTTTACCCATTTCCCAGGCAATCGCCCTTAATGCTTTTTTTATTTCAAAATATTAAGGTGGTATAAATGTTTGATTTTTCTTTTTCCAGTATATCTCTAATTTCTCCTTTTTTCCTTCCTCCCACCAGCCCTAAACTTCCCCTTCTCCACTACTTCACCACCACTATGAGAGTTAGATTACCCCTAATGTCCTCGTCTCAAACAATTTGATTCTGTAAATGATAGTTCAGTAAAGAGCCACTAATTTGAAATATCAGGGAGAGAAACCTAGTATCTAGCAAATGTTTTGTATTACCATTTTTTTTGTAGCAAATATCAATTAGAACTTAAGCTAAGAGATCAGTATTTTAATATTTTTATGAGTAGTATATTAATTTCTTGGTTAAATAAACCTTACCTCCCTAAGTTATCCAGGGGATCGCCATTATTAGTCCCATACAAAAATAATTTTTTAAACACTTAGCAGATAACTTAAGTCTTTCTTGCCCAAATTATCCAGCATTTATTCGGTAGACATTTGTTGAGTACCTACTGTGTGGCTGGCACTATGCTAGGGGGCCTTCGGTGAACATCAGGGAATAAAGGCATACCTCTTGCTTTCATGGAGTTAACAATTAATAGAGCTTAAATTAATCAGATTTGATAGTATGTGTTTGGTTCAGGGGAATATGTGTCATGAATATACTTAAAATTCTTGTGATTATTCTGATTTAATGTAAAAATTCTTTACAGTACTTACAGATCATCAATATTTAGAGAAAACACCACTATGTACCATTTTGAAACAAAAAGCTCCTCAACAGTATCGCATCCAAGCAAAATTGAGGTCATATAAACCCAGAAAACTCTTTGAGTCTGTTAAACTTCATTGTCCTAAATGCCATTCACTGTAAGTATTTTCCATAATAAAACAGAAATTTTCATTTCACATTATTTGTATATGTACTTGTACATATATATAATTTTGAGTCCTAGAAATAAGTAAATTGTTATTTTTTTATACATTTTGAAAGAATGGTAATGTTTTCAAGGGAAACTGCTACTAAATTCTGAGAGGGTAAATCCTTCTGTTTCTTCCTTAGTAATATAAATAAAAGTGGGTGCTATTTTCAAATCTGAAATTCAGCTTAGTATTAGTAGCTCTGATAAATGCAAATGAGAAATAATTCTGAATGTATTTGGAGAGACAGTCTCGTATGTAACAAAATTATCTGCTTAAGTATAAACTTTTATTAACTGAATTTTTTAAAAGAATTCTAATTACTTAATTAAGTAATACAGAAAGCCTTGTTGGAAATATTTCTGTCTTGGTTAATAACTACAATATAATAAATATAATTTAAATTTTCTTTTATAATTGAGAATTTTTCAGTGCCTTTATTCTAAGCATCAATTATTATATAAATATATAAGTAAATTTATAGAAGTATTTTGTAATCTTATTACTGTATTATCAGCATAAGACATACTCTGAAAATTACTTTTAATCCCTGCTCATCTTTTAAATACAATTTGCCTATCTGTCCTCTAAATATATAAAATGATGGTTTGGAAAATATAGGTAATTGATGGATATGTGCATTTGGATACCATAAATCAAATTTTCATTGTAATATGCTACAGTGTGTAAATACATATATACACCATACATCATTATATATTTGTGTGTTCATATATTATTTGTGAATATCTATGTACGTTAATATACATGTATTTTTCTCTCCAAATTTCAAGGATAATACTGGGAGATTTTTTGAAAGGATTTTAGGTAATTCTTGAAGTATCAAATTTGGTTCATTGAATTATATAAAATCATACAGCTTTATAAAATAAAACTACACCTTATAAACATTTTTTAAACAAATAAGGAAATTATCTCAGAGAGGTTAATAGAGACTCCCTAAGGTTACATATCTAGTTGGTGACAAACAGGACAAGGACATATACGTTTTGATTCTAAATGACGCCACTTCTACTAAATGATACTTAACCATGTGACTTTTAAAAATTATTAATTATTAAAGGGAGGCCAGGTGTTATGGCTCATGCCTGTAATCCCAGCACTTTGGGAGGATGAGGTGGGAGGATCGCTTGAGCCCAGGAGTCCAAGACCAGCCTGGGCATCATAGCAAGACCCCATCTCTACAAAAAAATTAAAGACAAATTTTTAAAGGGAATTGAAAGTAATATTGATATAACATATGTGCCCGTATACGTAAATAGTAAGTGGAATGAAGACAGGGGGCTGCTGTATTTTTTCCTCCCACTGGGAAGTTTAGCATTCCTTTCAGAAGAGAAAAAATTTGTACTAGAAATAATTATAATTTCCATGTATGGTATCACAAAATCAGGCATGGGAATTGCCAGTGGTTAATGTAATTATTATATGGATGTACTTAGCCATCAAATATTAATATATATTGAATAAAAGTTATTTAAGCTGCAAAGTGAATTATCTCTGTAATTTAAGGAAAAGGAGCTGACTTGTCTGTATATAAAAATGATAGCTTTTAAATAAATAATTTGTTAAATTGCCGGTCAAACATTGTACTGTAAATGCTTTGTAGTTTTCCCCCAATAAAAAAAATAATAATAATTTGTTAAATTGGAATTTTCAAGCTTATACCAAAATTGTTTTCTGTTGTTTCATTATCAATGATTTTAGGAAAGAAGTTCCACATGAGGGCAATTTGGATAAGATTTTGCAAGATGGTGCAGCTAAAACCCCAGATACCAAACTACAAAATACATTATTATATGATTCAAAAATCTGGACCACAGAAGATCAAGGAGGACGAAAAGTAGCTGTTCATTTTGTGAAAAATAATGGTATTCTCCCACTTTCAAATGAATGTCTAATTTTGATAGAAGGTAGGATATTTAAGTCACTGTTTTGCTACAATACTGCTTTGGAATATTTTCTCTAATTAACTATGGTTAAATATATTTTATAGGCAACCTAGCACATATAAAGTAAAACTAGTGTTAATTTAAATTTTATAATATGGAATGAATATGTATGTATTAACTAGATTCAAATATATGGAATACACACATATACTTAAATTTTCCGAATTACATTTTGAAATTATACATTAAACTCAAGTGTTTACATTTACCCATCTTGTTGGAATTCTGCATGTAAGTTTGTCAGCTCTGCGCTGATTATCTAGTTGAGTAATAATAAAGAGGCTGATTGCTTATGTACAGTTGCTGTTTTCTTGGCCTCTAGATGTCATTGTTGTTTCATAAAAATAAAGTGAAAATATCTATTGATATCTAAAGCAAGGAAGGAAGCATTGAAACAAGTAAAGATAACCTGACAAATTTTAAAAGAATCAAATTTATCATGTTTACTTTTTGATTTCCTTTACATTTTGTTTTAATTTTTTATTTAATATTTATCTAATATATGTACATTTTTTATGCCAAATTTAAAGTTTCATTGTTTTCCTTGAGGCTTTTCTTCCTTCATAACCTTTTATAATAAAAGAAAAACATCATCTTTAATTTGCATAAGAGGAATAGTTTTATTTTATAAATATGCTTATCTTTATTATAATATATTATCAGTTTTATTACTGACATTTTTATTTATAAAAGTAATACATAATCATTTTAGAAAATATGTATGTACATGAACATACATGTATGTAAAGATTGGTATTGTTTTCATGAACATAACTCTTATCTGAAATATAATTACAATGTGACAGAAACCACTCTAATTGATTTCTATTAATATGTATCCATGTATCCATTTAATCATCACAACAAATCTTGTCCTCTTTCTAGTGAAGTTACACTGGTATGTATATGTTTTAGTAGCATATGAGATTTCCTATTGCTCTAGATTTACCAACATATACTACTACTTTTAAATTTTTGGTATATTATTAGGGTTCCTTAAGAGAAACAGAGTCCATAGAATAAATAAATATATAATAAAGATATTTTATATTTATGTATATGTATATCTTTTTTATATGTGTGTATATAGAGAGAGATTTATTATTAGAAATTAGGTGTGCACCGTCTGGGGGATGGACACACTTGAAACTCTGACTGGTGGGGGCAAGGGCAATATACGTAACCTAAACATTTATAACCCCATAATATGCTGAAGTAAAAAAAAAATTAAAAAGAAATTGGATCATATGATTATGGAAGCTGACAAGTTCCAAGATCTTTAGAGTGAGTTGGCAAGCTGGAGACCCAGGAGAGCCAATGGTGTAGTTCCAGTCCGAAGGCTAACAGGCTTAAGGACCCAGAAGAAGCTGATGTACCTGGTCAAAGACAGGAGGAATGCTCACTCAGTCAGAGGAGGGTCAGCCTTTATGATTAGGATCTTCGGCTGATTGAATGAGGCCTACCCACATTTGGAAGAGCAATCTGTCTTACTCAGTCTACCGATTTAAATGTTAATCACCCCAAAACACCCTATAACAGAAACACCCAGAGTAATGTTTGACCAAATATGTGGATACTCCATGGCCCAGTCAAGTTGACACATAAAATTAACCATTACACTTGCCTATTACTTTAATGGATGAAATGTAGTATCTTATTCCATTAGCAATATTATAATCTGTACTAGGAGATAGATATAAAGGAAAAATATAATAAAAACAGAGACATAAAAGAATGGAGTAAGACTGTTATCATATTGGTTCCAGGACACCCCACAGATTTTCCACAGATGCTCAAGTGGCTTATATAAAATGATGTAGTATTTGCATATAACCTATGCACATCCTCCTGTATACTGTAAATCAGCTATCCCCAACCTTTTTGGCACCAGGGACTAGTTTCATGGAACAGCTATAAATACATAAATACACTCACCACTCCACCGCTCACCTCCTACTGTGAGGCCTCCCAGTTCCTAAGTTTCATGGAAGACAGTAAGACAGTTTTTTCCACGGAGGGAAGGGGGTAGGTTGTGGAGCTCTGTGGCCAGGTCCCTAATAGGTCACAGACCAACTGCAGCTTTAAATCATCTCTAGATTACTTGAAATTCCTAATACAGTATAAATGCTGTGTAAATAGTTGTAATACTGTATTGTTTTTTTAATTTGTATTATTTTTGTTATGGCTCCCTATAGATAGTATACCTGTTTATTTTAATCTACATACCTTCAGCACCTAGCATGGTAAACCTGGCATTTAGCTGGCTCTCAGTCATTATTTATTAAATAAATAAATAAATCTAGAGTGATAACTTTACCTTACAGAGCTTTTAATAAAAGTCAAATGAGAGTTTATGTAAAACTTTCAGAATATAATATAGGAGAAAAATCTACATAATTTAGATAGTAATGACTTTGTAAATACAACATCAAAGGCATGATCCAGGAAACAAATAATTGTTAAGAAATTTCATTAAAATTAGAAACTTCTTTGAGAAAGACACTCTCAAGAGAATGAGAAGACAAGCCACAGATTGGGAGAAAATATTTTTGAAAGGCACACCTAATTAAAGGTTGTTATTCAAAATATACAAGGAACTCTTAAAACTCAATGAAAAGAAAACAACCTAATTTAAAAATGGACAAAAGATCTGAATATCTCACCAAAGAAGATATAGAGATGACAACTAAGCATGTGAAAAGATGCTCATCATATGTCATTCGGAAATTGCAAATTAAAACAATAAATGAGATACTACTACAAACCTATAAGAATGGCCAAAATCCAGAACACTGACAACAGTAAGTGCTGACAAGGATGTGGGACAATAGGAAATCTCAGTGACTGCTGGTGGGAATGCAAAATGGTACAGCCACTTTGGAATACAGTTTGACGGTTTCTGGCAGAACTAAACATACTCGTACATATGACTCAACAATCACACTTTCTTCATATTTACCCAAAGAAGTTGAAAATGATGTCTACACAAAACCTGCACATGAATGTTTAAGAAGCTTTATTCATAATTGCCAAAACTTAGAAGCAACCAATATGCTCTTCAATAGGTGAATGGGTAAATAAGCTGTGGTACATCCAAACGATGGGATATTGTTCAGCACTAAAAAGAAATGAGTTATCAAGCCATGAAAAAACATGGAAGAACCTTAAATGCATCTTACTAAGTGAAAGAAGCCAATCTGAAAAGGTTATATAATGTATGCTTCCAACTATATGACATTCTGGAAAAGGCAAAACTATGGAGACAGGTAAAAGAGTAGTGGTTTCCAGGGGGTAGATGGAGCAGAGTGGGAGAGAGATGAATAGGTGGAATACAGAGGATTTTTAGGTCAGTGAAAATATTCTGTATGATACTACAATGATGGATCCAGGTAATTTTACATATGTCCAAACACATAGAATGTACAATACCAAGAAGAAATTCTAATGTAAACTGTGGACTTTGAGTGATTATGATGTGTTAGTTAGGTTCATCATTTTTGACAAATGTACTACCTATGTGAAGGATGTTGATACTGAGGGAGGCTCTTCATGTGTGGGAGCAACAGGTAGATATATGGGAAATCTCTGTGCATTTCTCTTAATTTTGCTGTGAACTTAAAATTGCTCTGAAAATGAAGTCTTTAAAAAAACCATTTAGTGGCCGTGCACGGTGGCTCATGCCTATAATCCTAGCACTCTGGGAGGCCAAGGCAGGAGAATCACTTGAGGTCAGAAGTTCAAGACCGGCCTGAGCAAGAGTGAGACCCCCTATATCGACTAAAAATACAAAAATTAGCCAGGTGTCGTGGCATGCACCTGTAGTCCTAGCTACTCGGAGGCTGAGGCAGGAGGATCCCAAGAGTTTAAGGTTGCTGTCAGCTGGGCTGACGCCATGGCACTCTAGCCCAGGTGACAGAGTGAGACTTTGTTTCAAAAAAAAAAAAAAAAAAAAAACTAAGGAGGTCTAAATAAAGAATGAACTTTAGAGGGGAAAAGAAAACATTTAGTAAGTGTGCCACTCTGGTACAAAATGTTGATCATGGGGGAGTCTGGATGGGGTGGCAGGAGGTATATATGAGTTCGTTTTACCTCTGCTCAGTTTTGCTGTGAACCTAAAACTGTTCTAAAAAATGAAGTCTATTTTAAAAAGAAAAAGAAAAAAAATGGTAGTGTTATGAAAGCACTTTGAAATGTAAAAGGGATGTAAGAATGTAAGCTCTTTTCATTTTTTATTTCTAAATATTATAACATGAGCTAGGGGCTATAATCTAACTGCAATATGGCACTGCTCTGCTTAGGAACTTTCAAAATAAAAAGCTGACTTGAACTTAGAGATGAACTGAAGAAAACTGTATGACTGTAAAGTCATTTTTAGAATGCAAGGACCTCCAGCAACATCCACTGATACTCATGCCAAGTTATCAGACTCATCTAATGCAGCTGACACAATTTTATTGTGACCTATAGTCTACATAAATTATGCAGACCATAGTTTGCATTGGAATTCACTCCTGTGTTTTACAGTTCTTTAGGCTTTGACAAATGCAGGATATAATGTACCTACCATTACAGCCTCATACAGAACAGTTTCACTGCCCTAAATATCTGTACTCCACCTACCTCCACCTGTACTCCTGTACTCCACCTCCTCCACTCCTTCTTCATAACCAAACCTCCGTCAACCACTCCACCTACCTCCACCTCCACCTGTACTCCACCTCCTCCACTCCTTCTTCATAACCAAACCTCCGTCAACCACTGATCTTTTTACTGTCTCTATAGTTTTATCTTTTCCAGAGTGTTCAGATTTTCTTCTGTTATCTTCTGGAAGTTCTAGGGAGTACATTTTACATTTAGAGTTGTAATACATTTTCAGTTAATTTTTATGAAGAATGTAGTTTCTGTGTCTAGACTTATTTTCTTACATATGAATGTCCAGTTTTCCAGTACCATTTGTTGAAAATACTGTCCCTTCTCCATTAAATTGCCTTTGCTCCTTTGTCAAAGATCGGTTGACTCTGTTTATGTGGATCTGTTTCTGTGTTCACTATTCTGTTTTGATCTATTTATCTGCTCTTTTGCCAATGCCACACTGTCTTCATTATCAAAGCTTTATAGTAAGTCTTGCAGAAGTGTAGTATCAGTCCTCAAATGTTGTTCTTTTTCTTCAATATTGTGTTGGCTGCTGTGCATCTTTTGCCTTTTCATGTAAACTTTAGAGTCAGTTTGTCAGTAACCAAATTCAGCTTCCTGGGATTTTGATTAGGATTGCCTTATATAGATCAAGATGAGCCTAGGTATAACTGCAGTGTAATATAGCAGAATGGTGGTTTCCTGCTAATAAAGAGGTGGAGAAAGGAAGATAGGAACAGGTTAAGTTAAAATGCCACATAGCTCACTGTTCTTGCCAAGATTCAGACAATTTTCTGGAATAAACACTTCCGGGAATGTTGCAAGCTGCTGGTAATTACTAGAGTTCTGAAAAAGTTTTATTTTGACAGTTTTTGTTTCTTTTCTTATTGCTTTATGGAAACGTATATTTTTAGAGATCCTTACTCTAGTATGCCAGAAGTGTGTCTCCCTCACAAGTAAATGTTAACATTACAAATTCTGCCCAAATTTTAGTAAATACTCAGAGGTATTTTTTTAATCATATTCTCTTTCCCTAGAGAGAGGAAGCATTATCAATTTAAGTAAAAAATACATTAGAAAAGGTATCAGTAGGTTTGAGTTTCAAAGATGACACTGCTTTCTAATAACAGTGCACCATTGGGCAATACTTCTCAGCCAACTTGATGGTTTGAATGCTTACCCTGTCATAGAATTAGGGGACGTATGATGATTTTTCCAGGAAAAACAGTACTCCCAATGAACAAACACTACATGTGAGTTAGTATTATTACATGAAACTACTGTTTGTATCTATATTTAAATTTAATGTTGACTTAAAAGTTTAAAAGATTTATTTCAAACTCAAAACTAAATTTTCTTGGACATTAATAGTATACAGCAAATTTATTAGTGAGGATCCTGTCATGCTTTGGCTTTCAACTTATGTTCTCTTTTGGTTATTTGAACCAAAATGTTTCTACATAAAATGCAATTTGTTTAAATTTGAAAAGATGGTTTAAATTTCATAGGCTTTGTATTTTATTCAAGTCTCAGCATTTTTGTACATTGATTTCTTTAATCAATGCCGAGGATCTAAGTTTACAAATTAATATTTTTCACAATAAATATATTAAATCATTACATTTATGACTTTCATTGTCCTTATCTGACAATCACTTTAGTCTTTTACTGTACCTCACATGTTACTTAATAGGTATTCCATTTTGCTTACATCATATTTGCACTACTTAAAAGGTTTATTCTCTTTTAACAGGAGGTACACTCAGTGAAATCTGCAAACTTTCAAACAAGTTTCATAGTATAATTCCTGTGAGATCTGGCCATGAAGACTTGGAGCTCCTGGACCTTTCAGCACCATTTCTTATACAAGGAAAAGCATATCACTATGGGTATGTTTTCAACTTGGGGAATTTTTAGAATTAAAAACTATTTGAGAGTAATTTTTATTTTTATTAATTCTATTAGTTACTAAATGCTCAATGGAAACTTATTGAGTACCAACTTACATGTACTAAACAAGAGAATGGATAATAGAGAACATTTTATAGTAAGGATCAGTGTTCCCTAAATTTTCTTTCAATTTTATGTATATATGTGTATACTAGGACATGATATAAAATGAATTTCTTACTGTGAGTCCTTGCTAAAAATGTTTAAAAGTTACCACTAAGGTGTTTACCTAGAATTGGAATTACTGGATCGTAAGGTATGCATAATTTTTGCTTTATAGGAAAATACTAAGTTGTTCTTCCAATGGTTTTAACAATTTATGGTTCCATCAATAGTGTATAAAAATTTTAATTTCTACCAAGTTTTAATAGTTGGTATTAGTCTCATTTGTAATTTCTTATTAGCATCAAATGGTTCTTTTGTCTGTATTTCCTAGATGAGTGGTGCATTTAAGCAGCCCTCATGTTTATTGGCTATTTAGGTTTCCTATTCCATGAATTCCATGTTCACATCTTTTATCTTTTTCTTTGTGGTTATTAAGCTCTTTTTTTGGTCCTTGTGTGTGTGCATGCATATGATAGATTGTAAGAATTCTTTCTATGTTAGAGATACTAATCTTTTGTCAGTTACATCCCTACTTACATATCCTGTACCTTATTTAACTTTATGGTTTGTTTTATTTTTGTAGATTTTTAATAGTATTAATATAGATATATTTTATCAAAATATTTTCCAAAACCTTAAGAAGTTTTAAAAAGCTTTCCTTAATTTCTCTGAACCTGTTGCTTTTTAAGTAGAATTTAGATGTGAAAGTTACAGATACCAGGATATAATCACTGTTTTTCAGATCCAGTGGGAGGGCTCATGTTTGCAAGTCTGTGAAAGGCTGTCTCAAGGACTTTCTGCAATAATCCCATGAGAAATTCTTTCTTAAGAAGTGCAGCAATTCAGATAAGGTGTTTTTGAAAGGACACCTGCCCAGTAGAGGCATCTCTACCAGTGAACTGACACCACTTCCGTCTTTGAGTCTCCAAAACTAGTGAACTTTGTTTCCAAATAGCTTATGTGAACTTCTCCTTTGCCAATAACAGTTTCCCTTTAACCTCCCCTCGTCAGATGCCTATGTGGCTTGCCATAGCTGTGCATTTCTTGTTATAATCTTCTTTTCTGATTCCCAAATAAATTCGACATATTTGGAGATATGTTTTCTCTGATTTTTTGCTATTGTTGACAAGACTAATGGTTGCATTTCTTTATTGGTTATACATTTTTTAAGGTTTTATATTTATTAATGAAATTTTTCTAGAAAAATATTTATTTCATTTATTTTTTAAATTTTAATTTATTGGCATATGTTGATAGTATTTTAATGATTTTTAAATCTCTACTTTATTCTTGACTATACTTCATATTGTTTCTTCGTACAATCTTTTTATCCTTGACCTTTCTTTGCCAAAGCAAATAGCTTTTGTTCATGTTGATGTTGTCTGTTATTTTACTAGTGCTCTTATCTTTGTCTTTCTTTACTTTCTATAGGTTTCTTCAATTTTTCTTTTTCAAACTTTATCAATTAAGTACTTACCTCACTTACCTAATTAATGTTTAATATGTTTTAATATTTATATTTGTCTATAACTTCCCCCCTGAGAAAATAGTCATAGCTTTATTCCAGGTTTTGATATGCAGTGTTTTTCTTGTCATTCTGTTCTAAATGTTTCATAATTCCCATTATGATTTCTTCAACACATAAATTATTAGATGTGTATTTGTAGGTTTTCATACATTTATTTTAGGTGTTATGTTTTTATTTATATATTAGTTTTATTGCTGTTTAGCCAAATAGTGTGATGCATTTCATTATCCTTTGGGAAATCCAAAGGATTTCCAACGTGGAAAGCAAATTCCACGTTGCTTTATCCTAGATCTGGATGTTCACATCTGTATATATTGCTTGTGTTTTTAAAAAAGAATGTGTTGAATTAGGGTTTTCTATACATCCATTAGATCAGGCTTATTAATCATAATTGAAACTTCTATTTCTTTTGTAATTTTGTCTATTTAATCACTTTCTTAGAGAGGTTTGTATAAAGGCCCACTGTGGTTGTGGGTTTGTAACCTTTTATTCTGTCAACATTTGCTTTATGTATTTTGAGGCTCTTTTATTGGTTCATTAAAGTTAAGTATTATTTTATCTTCCTGGTGAATCCTTGTTCTATATATTAAAGATCTAATTCTAAGTATTATTTTCTGCCTTAAGATTTGCATTTACTAATAGTTTTTATTATTATATCAGCTCTTTTTGCAGGGGAGGGAAGTTGGTAATTGCTTAATATCTTACTGTCATCTCTTTGCTTTCAAGTTACTGGGTATGTCACTTATAAATAAAAGCTTATAGCTAAATTTTAGTTTTAATAAGTGAGTTTAAAATATGTTTTCATTATTGATATATTCATTTTATATTTCTCCATTTTTTATTTTCTCCAGTTTTATACTTATGTTTTTACTGTTTTTTTTTCCTGTTTTAAAAATTATTTTATTTTTTCCTGCAGTCTTTTATTGGATTGATTTTTTTAAATGTTCCTAATATACTCTATTTCCCCTTTTACTGCTTTGAAAGTAATGAGTTATTTATTTAAGTTTGACTTATCACTCTTAATTTTTAATTTGTATACCATAGTTGTTTTATCAATGTCTAATGCTAATCAATATCACTGTCCTTTTTTTAGGCCATAATATTCTTTCATTCAATTATCTTTTGTTGTTAGAGAAGAAACATCTATGTATTTGATGAATAGAAGGAGATAAAATTTAATGTAGTTACCTTCTGTTTTCCCCAAAGTGCAAATTAAAAGGAATCTCTATAAGCCTTTTGAAATTTTATTTTTATTTTTATTCAAGTGCGTTTTTTTAATCAACAGCTCATAAACATCATGATCATGTATAATGAAAAATAAATTACTCTTACTTAGAATATCTTGGTATATAAGTAAAAATACCTGTTCTAAATAATGTACAATTTTAGTATATTGTGTAGTTTTAGATTTATATACATTTTAAAAAGTAGCTATGGTATTAGGCATCATAAACTATAAACTTCTGGATATATGCTTACTAAAAATATTAATTATCCAAAATCTTGCTAGTCTTGACTACTTTAGTCGGAATAATTTTTTCTGTTGGTTGTACTTTGGCTATTAGATATATCTCATAAAGCCATAAAATCAGAGAACTTTAGAGATTATTATCTCTTTTAAATTTTTCATTTTAACGAATAAAGAAATTAAGAGCCAAGTTAATTCATGATTTTGACCTGGAACCCAGCCCTTTATTCTCAATTTACAGTTGTTTATTCTGAATCTTACTCTATCTTTTTTATTGTCTTTATATAAAAAGCTTATTTTTTGATAATTCTCTTTTGAAATAATCACAATATAGGAGATACAATACTCTTCTGTTTAATGACTTATTTTTTTAAACAAAAACATACTTCAACAGAAAAAATAAGTTATAATTCAGTTTAGATATTTATGTTTTTTCTTTTATTAATTTCAGATGTAAGCAGTGTTCTAGCTTGAGACCAATACAAAATCTAAATTCCCTGGTTGATAAAACATCATGGATTCCTTCTTCTGTGGCAGAAGGTTAGCTAAATTTCCATGCTCTACAATTTTAACTGTCTGTATATAAGGTCATTTTACTGATTTATATTTTAATATTTGTGGATCTATAAGGCTGAGTTAAAGTTTAACTTTTTTTAAGAGAAACCATTCACAGTGATTGCAATAAAAGTATAGAGTAAAAATACTTTGTAAAGTCACTTTTACGCATCTGCCAGTATTTTTTAATCATAATGCATATTTTAATATTTATAATTTTTCATGTTAGTCACTGATCATAAATACTGGTTCTGAAAAATCTTTTCAGCTCATAGTATCTTGGGATTGAAAAGGGTTTTAGAGATAACTGTTAAAACTTTTCACCCAACACAAGATTCTTGAATAACTAGAATCTTTATATATCACAGTCTTTTTTTTTTTTTTTTGACACAGATTCGCCCTCTGTTGCCCCGGCTAGAGTGTCAACCTAGCTCACAGCAACCTCAAACTCCTGGGCTCAAGCGATCTTTCTGCCTCAGCCTCCCGAGTAGTTGGGACTACGGGCATGTGCCACCATGCCCGGCTAATTTTTTCTATTTTTGGTAGAGATGGGGTCTCGCTCTTGCTCAGGCTGGTCTCAAACTCCTGAGCTCAAAGGATCTGCCTGCCTCGGCCTCCCATAGTGCTAGGATTACAGGCGTGAGCCACCACGCCTGGCCAATAACTGTGGTTATGCAGCCTTTGTTTAAAACTCTTTCACTGTCAGGGTACTCATTACATGCAAGGCAGCATGTCCTCTTAATTTTTAAGAATTTCTTAATATTGAAGCAAAATCTCTCTACCTATAACTTTAACATGGGCCAAATTCTGTCCACTAAAATTATTTACAGTATACCTATTCCCTTTCTATAAGATAAAAAGATGTTGTACATTTGAAGATACCTGTCAAGAAGACTTCCTTACTTTAAGCAGACATCCTTACTTCCTTTGGTATTTTCCCACATTCCTTACTATTTTGTTTCTTCTCCTCAGTAAACATTACACTTTACCAATGCTCTTCTCAGAGTTAGGCATTCAGGCTAGACATGGTGCTGCAGATATAGTTTGGCTAATTCAGAATATAGGGAACATTATTGTTTCCCTATAACTGGATAGTCAGATTCTGCTAGGCTGAAATTTCATCATATAAATATTTGTTTGTATACTGGGTTGTGTTTTCCTTCTTTTTTAATCCAGTTGTGTGATATTGCTATTTTCATGTTTTGTTTGTGGTCTGGTGCAATCCTAGATTACTTTCTCATAAATTTCTTGTCAAACTTGATTTCCTTATCCTAGTCTTAATGTAATTTTTTGTGTGTGTGATCACTCAAGGTAGGTTTTAAGTTCATCCCTCTTAGTTTTAGTTCATAGTTTTAACCTATTGAGACCTTTTAAAACCTAAAACTCAGTTCCTCTGTATTAACATTATCTCTTATGTGCCATAATTTATGTCTGTATATCCTAATTTATTCTTCTTATTTGCCCCCTTAATTAGGCCTACTGTTACTAAATATTCTACAAATGGAAGCTAATATAACATTCTGTAAACATACAGGGTTTTCCATTTACAAACACAAAGATATTCATCTTAACCTATGAATTCCCATGCGATTTAGTATCTCTAATTTCTGTTTTCTTCCTCATCTTACCAAATTATGAAATCTCAGATTCTGACATTTTTATTCATTTAACCAGATGATATCTCTTAAAAAATAATTAGATGTCCTTTATGTTTATAATACAAAGTAGGGAGAGGCACATTAAAAAATTACTTAACTGCATGCTATTTTTTTAGAACATTCTGGCATTTTAGTTTTATCTCCCATAAGACTAACATGCAATGAGTTACATTTCATGAATTACTTTTTATGGTTTTTATCAAGGCATCAACTCATTTTAAAGATACATTATAATCAAAAAGATTTACTTACAATATCATGAGACATTTTCCCTATGTAGGTATAATGAATTATTCTAAAATTAACATGCTAAATGTGCCTAATACAGGTTGAGTATCTGTGGAGGTAAAAACACAAAACTGTTTTTTTCTGCCGTCACACCATAGCAATCAATACAGAAGAATCTGTGACCAAATGTGTCAGGAATTTTCCCCCAAGTTGCAAGCAAGCAAGCAGTTCTGCAGTGGACATCCACTGGATGTCCTCCAGTTCAATTCTGACTCTATCTACCTAAAGATAATGTCAGGTTTTTCTTTACCTCTTGAATTATTTTAACAAACAAAATATACAGGTATATACTATCATGAAACAACTTTAGCATTACCTTGATAATAACGAATGGGAGACTCATATGATTTGATCTTTTTTTCTTTTCACTAGTTCTGGGTATTGTACCCCTCCAATATGTGTTTGTTATGACATTTACTCTTGATGATGGAACAGGAGTATTAGAGGCATATCTCATGGATTCTGTAAGTAACAGAGGTAGTAAAGATATTTGTAACTAAAAAATAATATTTATTTAAATTTTAATACACTTATTCATACCTACTTTATTATTTAAGACAACTTAAAAGTATAAATAAATGAAAGCACATAAATCTTAAATTGTATATCTCTTTTTTTGATATACAATTTGATTTAACACTGTGAATCTTAATATTTGAATAGTGAAAAATTGAGAAACAGAGATTTGAAGGGAGGGTCATTCTCCACACCATGCAGAAGTATGGCCACTTTATGTAGGCATTATTTATAGTCAGCATTTCACCATACTTTTTAAACATTTACATTTCATGTTAAAGGAAATGAAGTTACTTTGATAGGGAGATAGGCATTGTGTGAAGCTATGAGGCAGTTCACAAGACCACTCCTGACACCACTTGCAAGTTTGGAAGTCCCAAAGGCCATGCTTAGTTTTGGTAACTCGGAAGAAAGACTCACAGAACTCACTGAAAACTATTATACTGATGATTTTAGCGTTTTTACCACTAAAGGATATGAATTAAAATCAGCCAAGGAAAGAAGTACATAGAGCAGAGTCCAAGAAAGTTCCAAATATGAAGCTTATGGTTGTCCTCTCCCCATAGAGTTGTGGACTGGTTTACTTTCCCTGCAACAATGTCTCTTGAATGCCTGCTGTGTACCAGGTTCTCTTCTGTTCTACAGGGGATATAAGACTAAGCAAAGCAAGCCAAATTCCTTCCTTCTTGAAATTTATAATCTAGTAGGGAAGAAAATAATTAAATAAATATATACTATAGGTTATATTTTTTAAACTTAACATAAGATTTATTTTCCTTTACACAAAGAGAATAGTCAGCCGGTTTTTAAATCATCATTGTTAAGTCAAAGTGATTTTACTTGATGATATGTATCTCAAAGCTATATTAAGATTAAAGTAGTAAATCACATTTTAGAATTTAGACCAACACTCTAGTTTATGAATTCTACGATCTTGATAGATCCTAATATAAAAATAATTTTATATTAATTATAACATTTATAAAGATAATATCATTTCCTTTTTCCTACTGTATAACTTTTTTTTAAGGATAAGTTCTTCCAGATTCCAGCATCAGAAATCCTACTGGATGATGACCTTCAGAAAAGTATGGATACGATCATGGATATGATTTGTCCTTCAAGAATGAAAATTGGTAGGCAATATTTTAACATTTTAATATTTTAACAATACCACCCTTTCTTTCACTTGAAATAGCACCTAGTGTATATCTAATCTGTGGACTTTTAGAAGTCTGAAAGCTGTGAATCCAGATGAATTACTAAGTAGTGAGTGATTACTGTATGATCCAACTTTTGATAAAGTCAGTGGCTGGGATAAAACAGGTATGAATCATAATTCCTACAATGAAAAGCTTTTAAAATATTTTGAAAAATACAGAGGGGAGGCAGTTTTGATCACAAACACATTTGATGCTGTATTTTATGCATGCAAACTTTAGTTAAAATTAGACCAAAAGAGATGAAATATTAGCAGGAAACATTTCCTATAACAGACTTCAGTTATCCAGTTTAATCAATGGAGAATTTTCTGTTACATGTTAAGATTATACAAGATTTTGTTTCACTAATTTTTTATGAGCTTTAACTGTTTTCTTTATAGATATTTGATTAATCAACTAGATCTTCTTGAGATCAAATTGTACTGATTATACCTGCTGCCACTGAGTTTTCCTTCTGTGGCCGTTATTTCTATTTGTGTTGAAATTGCAAAATCTAAATCATATTCCAATAATTTGATTCTTCTAACAATTTTTTATCAGTAAGAAATTTTCCCCGCTGCAGATTTAGCTGGTGTTGGTTTAACTTTTATAAGTTATTTTGATCAGACTTTACTTTCCTCTGGTCAATCTTTATATTTTATAACAGTTCCAGAGATAGGAATTCTCATTCATATATAACAAAGCTTAACTTTAATACCTTTATATGTTGTCAGTTTTCATTTGGGTTGGCTGTTGGATTCTTTGGGATAGATTTCTGAAATTAAAACTTCATGTCAAAAAGCATAGGCCTCATAGGCTTTTGATATATACTTCCAGATTGATTTTTAAAAATATTTTACCTGTTTATCATTCTACCAGCAGTGTAGGAGAGTGTCTGTCTTGCTTCACCCTTACCAATATGAAATGCTATATTAAATGCCCTTGAGACTTGAACTTGAAGGAACATAAGAGCCTTTTCTAAAAGTTATAAATAGATTTACTTTATCCATAACTAAAGATTGGAAATAGCACCTGTGGCTGCCAGCACTGCCTGGGCTCTATACCTGCTACTTGATCTGAGTTTTAGCTGGACTCCTGTCAGGGCTTGGGTTCATTTGAAGTCCAGGTTCCTTTTCTTTCCAGTCAATCAAGTAGAAAACCTAGGGAGATCAGTAGCATTCATCAGGGAAAAAAGGAATAAAAATTGGGGGTGAGATAGCTCACTACCTTTGCTATCAAACTTTTTGAAGACCCCAGGTATGATCACTTTTATGTGTTGTTGGGAAAAAAATTCAAACTACTCACAATTGCTGCAGAACAATATGAATCCAATGTGTATTTGGAATGTGTATTTACTAATGTTAAATTTGGTAAGGGCATTTATTTACTTTTCAAGTTAAATTAAATGTTAATTTTTCTAGCTCAGCATTGTGCTTAGATATATATATTTCGAATTATTTAGTTTTAATGGTTACGTATCATTTTCTTTTTTATTTGTAGATTCATATCCATGGTTGGAATGCTTCATCAAGTCATATAATGTGACAAATGGAATAGAGCAGCAAATTTGCTATCAGATTTTTGACACTACAGTTGCAGAAGATCTTATCTAATATTGCCATTCAACTTAACATATGTAAAATATTGTAATTTTAGAAAATGTTACTTTTTGTGAGATTGTTATAAAACATGTAAGAAATTTAGTTGTTTTTGAAATACCATCCACATTTCCATTTTTAGTTTTCCACATTTCCACCACCATTTTAGTTTTCCACATTTCCACCACCATTTTAGTTTTGTTTTTTTGTTTTTGACAGATAGACATTGTGTTATCTTCTTGTGAATATATTAATAATGTTCCTGTTTCTCCAGATATCCAACATGAGGAGGGCTTCCAGGTATATAAAAGAAAAAAGTGACATTCAATAAATACTGTGTTTTCATTTACTCTTTGTATTCCCTTGAGAGAAAGTATTTTGTTTCCTTTCACTAAAATCATTTTTCCTATTAGTTTTCTCATATATCAGCCACTGATTTCTCTGTCATTCACGGTCCCTAGTTGGGCTTCTCTTCCTGCCCTGGTTTTTTAATATCAGCAGTGTTGATAATTTTAACATGGCTATGGGATTAGAAAATGTCCTTACCTTAAATCTCCTGTACCCAGTAAAATACTGGGTACAAAGTAAATGACAGCTACTGATTTAGTTTGGTTTGGTTTGGTTTTTATACAGAGGGATCTGCTTAAACAGCACTTTCTAGAGAAGAATTTGTCTTAGTGAACTACAATGTACTAAAAGTGATTTGCTATAAGTAGAAGTGGCAAAATTGTTTTGTTTGAGTGTTGATATTGACCATTTTAGGATAAATCCATTTCTTTAGACCTGAATTATATTCTTAGCTTGCTTCCCTCCATGGTATTAGAAGTTATTCCATTCCACTTCAGGCTAATGAAGTGGTCAGATTTACAAACTTAGTGACTTATTTATAATGTTGGTGACCCTTTTTTAGTAGTCTCATGTAAAATATAGCTATATTACTAGTTTTCACTAATTGAATGATATGTTAAATCAGTATAATAGTCTACTTTTTACCTGACAGTGTTTGTCAAATTTAAAATCATGAATATTCAATTTTCTACAAATATGTCTATGTATTTGTATGTATGTATGAATTTGTGTATGTTATTTGCTGAAAACTCACAGATATAGATTTGCCTAGTTCAATGTTAGTGAAGAATAAAATAAATGCACATATTTCAGTTGTTTCCTTTATTTGCCCTATGTTGAGCTAAGAAATGATAGGAGGCAAAGGATTTCAAAGCAGAGTGCAAGGTACTTAACATGTATTTGAACCTTACAACAACAGGTTTTCCTGCTAAGAAAACTAAGGCTTGATTGATAAGCTGATTTGACCAATTTCACATAGTTTTGTGGGGTTTCCTGAGACGCGGTCTCACTCTGTTGCCAGGGCTAGAGTGCTGTGATGTTGTCACAGCTCGCTGCAATCTCAAACTCCTGGACTCAAGCAATCCTCCAGCCTCAACCTCCTGAGAAGCTGGGATTTCAGGTGCCCGCCACCAAGCCTTGTTAGTATTTCTGGGTTTTGTTTTTCTTTTCTTTTTTTTTTTTTGGTAGATACAGGGTCTTGCTATATTGCTCAGGCTATAATTTCACACTAGGTCAATACTTAAATTCAGGTAATCTCTATCCAGAGCCTGTACTGTTAACCCCTCCAGGATTCTGGAACAAAAGTTAGCAAGGAATTTTCTGCAAATGAGTTCTGTGTCAAATATCTGAAGTAACATTGGAAGTAGATGGATTATAAAAGGAATCATTGTGTTTTAGTGAACAATCAAAAGACTTTAACACCTTATTGGCACAACATATTGGATAACTGATTTCCTCTACCCATAATAACCTTAAATTCTAGTTCCTGGATATATTAGCACATCTCTACACCTAACTTCTAATCTTCCCCATCAACACCTAGTATTTATCCAATGGTGATGCCCTAATGGCCTTGCCCTAATCAGGAACCCAGATTGTTATTATAGAATTCCATTTCTAGAGAACCATGATGGTATTTCATTGTGCCTAGATTTGATCCTTGTCCCTTTTATCTGAATATTGGTAGAATCTTCATGTCAGAGTTAAAATTACATAAATTTAAGACAGTGGTTTGTGTGCAGGCTCTGCTTCAATTTCCAGTTTCTACAGCATCCATTTTTTTAGACACTACCAGATTGTCTCTTGTCCCTGCATTGATCTGTGTGAGGAAGAAAACACACATCTTAGAATATCTGAGGCAGCCGATTATTCTTTTTCTAAGTGCAGTAATGAAAAACACACTGCTTGCAGGCTATTTTTGTGGCCACCTTCAATTATACTGCTTTATTTGCCAAGACACGGTGTATCATTCCTATTTTCTTTTTACCTCTGATTATACTGCACCATGGGAGCTGTTTCTAAATGAATATAGAAAGACTGGTGTTGACGGAATAGAAGAAGCTGAATACATCTCTGTCCAGGTAAGAAAGCTGCCTTCACACAACAGGGCACTGGCTGCCCAGGTTTCTAATTGATGTGGATCCTGTGCCTTAGCTACTTGCAGGTCACAGGAATGGGCCAAAGTCTTTTCCGTGCCCACTTCCCAGCTGACTGTACAGTCCTGTTTCAGAAACCAAAGCATGAATTTGTAACCACTTCTGACTTTCAATCCAGCCAATTTTCTTCTACAGTTTCTAGGAACTTTCCTTGGTATCTGAGGGAAAAAAGCTAAATTCTTCTGATAATTTTCAATGTTGTTTTAAATTTTGACATTACGTTTCATCATGTTTTGTTTTTATCCAGACTTTTTATTAATAAAACTAGTATATACTAGTAAGAATTTGAAACCACATAGGATATGTAAAGTTGAACTAATTCCTACGCTAATTAGTACCCAGGAAGAAACCACTTTTAACAGTTTGATATGTGATCTTCCAGACTGTTTTCTTTAAGAACATGTGAGTATATGTATTTATACATTTTTTAAATAGCATAATGTTATATAGTTATGTAATTTTTGTCACTTTATATAGTGAACTTTATTTTTTACATGTCAATACGTATAGAGGGAGAAACTCATTGCTTGTCATTACTCAGCATAAGTAACTTTTCAGAACGTAATTCTCTGATTATTTCACTTTCTATTTCTGTTGTGTTTTTTTGTGTTTAGGTGTTTTATTTCTTATGGCAATTTTGGAATTTTATATTTTTATAAAAATGTGTCCTTATTATCTGTTTTGTCACCTTATTACTTTATAGTTATTCATAATATTATGTTATTATTTCTTATTATTTTAGTCTGTATTTTGTCTGGTGTTATTTCCTTTTTAAATAAATCTAGAGACCCTGTAACCTGATTTCATTATATCTCCTGGAGGTTTTCAGGTGATCAGAATTTTGGAGACCTACCTGTCCAGACTTCCTAATACAGATTAGGATTCTGCCATGACACAGTTCTCTTAAAATACTCTTCCATGCTTTGAAAAATTGAAAAGAATGAATTGTGAAAAGAAAAGAAAAATTGTGAAAAGAATGTCAGTGCAAAAAAGGAGAACACCTTCTGTGATGCTTTTCTTTAGGAGATTTAGGCTCTGTGAAGCTTATGATGAATCACACTGAAGTTCTAGAACATTATTTTAGAGAAAACGAAAGTATTTCTTCCTCTGCTGGCCCCACAGGGTCTCTGCATAGTATCAAAGGCTTCTACCCATTTTAGGAAAAAGGAGTCTAGTCAGCTAGTAAAATCTGGGCATAATGATGCGTTCTTTTTCCCTCTAGTACCTGAAATAGTATCAAAACTTGCTAAGCAGGAACTCACTAGTACATTCAGACATGTTAGATCATATTGCAGTCAGGAAATCAGTAACACTGTGTATTATTTTTTTTCCTGCAGTATTGTGATTTTAAGCTGTTAGGAAATTTGAGATCGGTTAAGGTTTCAAAGTGATGATCATTTTACAATGAAGATAAATGTCCCTTCCATTCAGGACTGCATTTGGTGGGTTGAGAAGCGTGAGGCATCAATTATAAGGATAGTATATCAGTGTATATAGGAGCTCTCCCTCAGATGTGCCAATTGGTGAAACATAGATTTCAGAGACTTCCTTGCTATTTTTAGACTATAGCAACATCTTAATGAATTTCTGGGGTTTTTCACCTTGAAATTTAAGCCACAAAGTCACATTGACATTGTGTGTGTGTGTGCGTGTGCGCACTTGCTTTTATTCTCTGCTTTGAGTTTGCATTTTAGGATACTATATTGAAATTTACCCAACAGTGTAGTCTACAACTGCCAAAGAAAGCCATTTTCAACTTGTTGGAAAGTTTCTTTAATTTTATTTATTTGCTGACAGTATTTTGAAGACTTGGATCATGTGTCTGTTAAAAATTTTAACCTTCCTATCTACTAATCAAATATTGTTGCAGTTTCTAAACAAGTACCTTTTTGTATACAACCCTGAAGCTTCTTTTTTTTTATATGCCTTCAAAATTATTTTTCCATTCTTTGAAATAGGAACTCCCAGATAAAAGCCAATTTTTTGTTGCATAAAAACTATTTCTCAGCAGACTTTCATCCTCCATTAGAAGGCAAAGTCCTAGAATTTAAAACTTCTTGCCAAGTTTAGCTACTTCACAAGTGACTTTCTGTCCCAAGCTTCCATAACAGTTAATACATACATAAATAGGTAATACAAGTCTCTCAGAACTACAGGGAAGATAAGACATTTAAAAAATCAAAATTGTTAGCCTGGGGAGTAAAGTAAAAACAGCTTGCTATAGATAGGCCTGGTTACAGTTTGGTTTTAATAGGAAATCCATGTGCTTATTCCTCATAAGATAAGGTTCTAGAATAATTAAACTTGTCTTTAAATCTTGGAATCATAATATTTCTGCACAATAATCAAAGTTTAAATGGAGGTTGAGATAAAGAATACTAAGTACAAAATTGATATTTAAAAGTCAACTCATACGTTTACATTCATTTATTATTCATACAATGTCTGTATCCAAAAAGGATTTGATGTGATTTACAATAAAAAGCAAACATGGGACACACTTTTAGAAACAGAGCAGGAAAATGAGATCCAAAGAGAGAAGAATGTTAAAACAATTCAAAATCCCCAATTTGAGGGATGCTGCAGGTTTTGAACAAAACTTATACATAAAAATGCAACAGGTTACATTGCTCTTACTGAATAACAGAAGTTATTTCATTGTGCTATTAGGAGATACAAACCTTTGATTTATCTCAGTATTAAGAATAACAAGGTAATTTTTTCTTTTTTCATTCTTGAGACAAGGTCTCACTCTGTTGTCCAGGCCACAGTGTAGTGGCACGATCACAGCTCATTGCAGCCTTGAACTCCTGAGCTCAAGGCATCCTCCCGCCTCAGCCTTCCTAATATCTGGGACTGTAGACATACACCAGATGCCTGGCTAATTTTATTTTACTTTTTGTTCAGAGGAGGTCTTGCTATATTGCCAAGGCTGGTCTCAAACTCTTGGCTTCTACTGATCCTCCCACCCTGGCCTCCCAAAGGCCTGAGATTACAGGTGTGAGCCACGGTGCCCGGCCCAACAAGGTGAATTTTTATACTAAACACCCTAAACAGAATGATTTATGTAATTGATATTAATTAAAAATACGGAAACTTGATCCAGAATGGTAGGAAGTAAGTTCTGAAGACTGAAGAAATAAAGTAGGGGAATTTTTCACTAACTATCCACCTTTTAGCTCCTAAGTGAGGTACTTTTTTGTTTTGTTTTAATGAGTAATGTAAAGAGTCTGAAATATCTGCATATTTAAAAATTACTACAAGCACTAATTACCATAGGGGAAAAAGTCATAACTATTTTTGTTGCATTAAAAAATCTGTTCCCCTCTGATAACAAATGTCACTGAGAAAAAAAGCTCTTTTACCTTTTCTTTTTCTAGATGCAAGTAATGAAATAAACCTTGTATTCAATGTTTCATGTAAGGAAGAATGTGGGGTTTAATTAGTCATTTTGAAGATGTGTGCTTCAGGTTTTCATTTTCAGTACTCCATGGATGTTGCTTTTGTTGTAAGTCAAACAAGCTTCACACCTGTGCCCAACTGGGAATTTGCTGGAAGAGTATTTTATCTACATCAAATTTACTGAGTTCCAAATGCCAAAACATTACATCTACTCATCCCAGATTCCTTTCTCTTTTTTTTTTTCACCCCACATCCAATGCATTAGAAAAAAATCATTGTGGCTTACTCTTTAAAATATGCCCATAATTTGACTACTTCTTACTATTTCCTCTTCTAACATGCAGGTCGTGCTACCATCTTCTCTTGCCTAGACTACACCCATAATCTCCCAGCTGGTCTTCCTGCCTCACAATTTTCCCACACATTACATCAGCAGCAGCCAAGCTAATCGGTTCAAACATAAGGCAGATCCTGTCATTTTCCATGTTTTCTACTCTCACAGAGAGAGATTACCATGGCCTTCACCATCCAGTGTGATACAGTTCCTTATTAACACTCTGATACCTTCTATCACTTTTCTCCTCTCCTAATGTTCTCCAAACACTGGTCTCCTTATTTTTCCAACATAGCAAGCAAACTCTTCCTACAGCGCCTTTGTGCTTGATGTTACTTTAGTCTAGACACTATTTAGCTGTTGCAGTTTCCATGGTTCACCCCCTGACGTCCTCTGTACCAAAGTGACTTTATCAGGAAGGCCACCCCTGAGTAGATAAAATACCACTGTACCCCATCCTGCTCCACCCCTGCCTTTTTTTTTTCTCCATTGCACTTATCCATCTGACATGTATTTATTTGTTCATCTGACATACATTTATTTGTTATATTAAATACTCTATTTTCCTTCCCCAGTAGAACATGAGCTCTTTAAAGGTAGGGAGTTTGATTTGTTTACTGTTGTTTACCTGGTGTCTAGGAAGGAGTTCCTAGCACATAATAGGTGCTCAGTAAATATTCCTAGACTGCATAAAATGATCATCTCATATTTGAGAGCACTTCCAAAATCTGAGAATACTAGAATTTATTAGCACCTAAAGTGATTCTAAAGGAGGGACCCAGATATTTGCATTTAAAAATAAAACCTGGGTAATTTTGATACAGATTGAACAAATATTTTGTGGAGCTGAGGCTCAGTAATTTGCATTTAACGATGTCCCCAGGTGATTTCTCCTCTGGTAAAAGATTCACACCCACTTTTTGAAATTATTTAGAATATGGAATCTGTATCTGATTGCTTTAATCATTTATTTGAACCGCCTGGCCCTGAAAACACATTAGTTGAAGCACCTTTGTCTAGAATCTGGACCACTAAGTGGTTCTTAACTCTGGCTTCATATTATTATCACTTGGGGAGGGAGCTTTAAAAGCATCAGACTCAGGTGTCACTCTGGATTCTAGCTCAAAACTGCAGGGAATATACCATGGAATACTACTCAGTCATAAAAAGGAATGAAATAATGTCTTTTGCAGCAACTTGGGTGGAACTGGAGACCATTATCCTAAGTGAAGTATCTCAGGAATGGAAAAACAAACACCATATGTTCTCTCTAATAATTGGGAGCTATTCGATGGGCACACACAGGCACAAAGAAATAGGTCATGGAAATCAAGAAGGGGAAGGGGAGAGGTGAAAACTTATCTATTAGGTACAGTGAACACTATTCAGGTGATGAGCACACTAAAAGCCCAAACTTAAGCATTATAAAGGGCATCCATGTAACAAAAACATCTGTACCCCTTTATATTTTGAAATTTTAAAAAGATGCAATTATTGCCCCCCCCAAAAAACCCCAAAACTGCACAGGTTCAACCCCTGGCTGCACAAATAGCTTGCTGTTTAACCTTAGGCCAGTTGGTTAGCCCTCCTGAAAATTGGGAATTATAACAGTGCCCACCGTAGAAAGCCATTGCTGGGGGTGGGGGGGGCAGGGTGGAGAACTAAATGCAATATTAAAATGCTTAGAATCTGGCACATAGGAAATCTTCATAAAGGATTAGATGTAAGCTTTGGCGACAAAAATTAATAATCTTTGTTGCTATTCTTTTAAGAAGAAGATTTGAGATCCATTCCATTCCTCTATTTTGCCAATTCCTTAACATTCCTTAACAACTAGCAAGACTTGCTGCATGGTGACAAAGAGAAACTACTACACACTCCAGGTCATTTCAAGCCCAAACTAATGGAGCTGCTACAAAAATCAGAATGAAATTGAGTGAACATCATTAGCTTAGTTAACCAAAGAATCCTCTTCTAAGATGGTTATCTGGATAGTTTTATGACTTCACACCCTATTTTCTTACTGTTATTGTGCAAAAATCCAGAGAAATAAAGAAACTCAAGATAAACAGCAATCACTATGTACCAGTATGGCTGATTTTTAAAATAGCAGATAGCTTGAGTAAGTAACTTTCCATGAGAAGGAATCTGAAAATAACAGTGTGCAAGCTCTGAGAAAGAATGAAAATATTTTTTCTGATTATAAAACCCCAGAAAGAATGGTAGAAAGGAAGAAAAAGTCATTTGCAAACTTTATGGGGCAATTTTTTTGTAGTGTAGCCAGTTTGTGAAAGTCTCTTCAGTTTCTCCATTGGAGTCACTTAAAATGAAATACAAATAAAGCTATAGATTTCCCAAGGTTTATCACTCAAAAGTGTTTATGTGTAATCACTCAAAAGTGTTTATGTGTAGTAAGTCATTGGATAGCCATTAGTTGTTTCTCATAGTCATCAGGAAAGATTTTTGTTAATACTTAGTAGGATCTAATTTTGGAATGGGCATTATGACTCAATATACCTGTCTCTTCTTATAATAGAGATTTAAACAAAGAGTAATGATGTAATACACTACTAGTGTTGAATCCCTATGGTTTTAGTTAAATCTAAATGCAAATCAGAATGCATTTTATATGCTGGGATATTTGGTGAAATATTTTAATCCTTATTTTATGGTTTCACAGACCGAAACTGACATCTATTTGAAAGCATTTAACTTGCAAAATACTTTCTACCTTAAGATCCCATAAAGGGCATGTAACACATATCATAATTTATCTGCCTCAGAAAATAGCATTCAGTTTTATAATAGAACACATACTAGGTCCTTAAAATTTACTGAAAGCTGGCTTCAGTGTATTCCTCAGTCTTTATGACACTACACTTGGTTATCCTAAGACAGAAATAAAGCAAACCTTTGAGAACAACACCACACCCCCAGGATAATGGCACCGGGGATTAGACCACATGTAAACCACAGTAATTCAGTTACTTCCCCTATAAGGGAAGCCAACTGTGCAAACTTTCATAACATGATTTCTCCAGCTGCACTCTAAATGTTTTTTTGCAAAGTTAAAAAAAAAAATCCACCGTATGCTTGCCTTAGTCATTGGCTCTCTACCAGAAATTTCTCTTTGCCAAAAGAACACCTAGGGAGAGGTTGAATCTCTCTTGCAAGAGCTTCAGTTCTTTGGCTTAAGGCCTTAAACCTTCATGAAATGCAAATCAGTCTGGAAAAACAATACTTTATGTTATCAATGTTTAAAATTACTATAAAATCTTGAGTGACATTTTATTGAAAATAGGGGACTGTACAGGGTTACTAAGCACAGGTGTGAGAAGGCTGCATTGCACAAACCCAGGGATCACCCCTCAAGCTTCACCTACTGGGAGTCAGCAAACTTGAGATACAGTCCCAGCCTTCACATGAATTCATTTAATCAGGAGCCAGTCAGTTCTCTGGACACTTGTCTATAAAACAGACCATTTGTTTCCAAGTTTTCACCACTGATAGTTTGAAATGTTTCACCTTTCACCTTTCACCTTTTCCTTTTATTCAATAAAATTTCACTTAATAAATAAAAATGTATTTCTCATTTTTATTTATTAAAAACAACTGTAAATAAGAGCTTTGTATCTGATTAATATAACCAGTGTTGAATTTAATGTAACAAAATTCATCTAATCCTAAGCAAAAGCAAGGAGTTGATGCAGATTTCTCATGGGTAATCGTACAACTTTTTTATGCTTTTTGAAATATTAAAAATAGTTTAAGAACTCCACTTTCTGCCCATTGCTCTTTGAAGTCTTCCCATAGTTCAGAAATTTAGATTGTAAATTAGTGAACCAGATGATCTTTGTGAGTTCTAACATTTCTTTGGTTCAATGATTTTTTGCTCAGTTTTGCCCAGAGACACTTCTGTTTTGTCCAGCTGTTGTTGACTGCCCTAAAATAGAACTTCACTTTGTCCAGTATCAAAATCTCTAACACTATCTATCTAACTAAAATGCTTAATTTAATGAGCAATCTCAGTGGAAAGAGTGAAAGAAATGATAGAAAACTGCTTTACAGACTATGTTTTGGACATCATTAAAGAACAAACTCTTAAACAACCTAAGAGGAAAGTAAAAAGAAATCAAAAATATTATCACCAGTTCAGAATCATAGCTGACCTTTATTCACACTTCTCTTCCTATTGGATTTCTCTCCTCTTCGGAATTCCTCTTTGGTATCTGAAAGAAACATTTTTAATCTCACCTTGAAGAAGTTTAGATTGTGCATATTCACATCAGTGTTTTAAAAAGGAGGAAAATTAATTGCTTAACTCTTTCATCTGAATGGAGATTTTTTTTTTACTATTAATTTCAATCTGTAGCAAGTAAACCACTAGTGTTCTGACAAACCAAAATGTAATCGTTAATATTCTTTAAATCCCCAGCAGTTTATTTAGGAGGTAGGTGATATTTTTAAATGGAAAATTGCAGACTTGAAGAAATAAGATACATTCTAACTCTTTACCGTTCCTAATGCACTTCTAGAGAGTCCAGGTTGGTAGTAGTAATTAATCTGCCCGGATTCTCTTATGTCCTTCTTCCCACCTTGGAGCACTTGCAAGGTGGGGAGGAATGTAGGCTGTAGTTTGAAACAGTTTTTCCGGCTGATTCTTCTAACATTCCTCCAACTTCACCCAAAAGCACTGATCTAAAATATGCAGACCAAAACTTTTCCACAAATTAATATCAATTATGTTACTCCCTGGAAAAAAAAAAGAAAAGCTTCACATGAGGGCTCATTCCACAGATTGTTACTGAGCCGCATTATCTAGGAAGAATTATAGTAGTTCCAGTTTAGTATCAGACATACCCATTTCCTTTCCCAACAGTGAATTAGGAGACAGACACTCAAGACTCTGAAAGTAGAGATGAAGATAGAAGTTAAAAATAGAATGAAAATAGCCTGCATCATTCAGTGCACTATCCATCTTTCTACCAAATACTCAGTTACAACCCAGGTGTGAGTAAAAAACTTATATGTTAGAGGCCATCAATAATGATTGGACGTAATATCAACCAAATATTTATTCTAATATCTAAATCAATCTTTCAAAGTCTACAAGAAAGAATCTTATGCCTCTGGCAGCAATAGATGATTTGTTTTTTCCTATTTGTAGAGAAAACTCATAAATGAAATTCCATGTATAGTGGTATGATTTAGATAGGTAAAAGGATCAATGTCGTATCACAATGTTTATTTAGAGTAACCTTTCGCCAGGTTAGGGGATCATAAGAAAACCTTCAAAGAGACATTTCAAAGATAATAGATGAAAAATGTTGTACTCTTGTCCTCATTCTTGTTGTATTAAAAGAGAAATATAGCAGTTGTTGAAGGAAAAGTTATTTTTGTAAAAAAGTTATTGTAAAATTGTTGGCTAATCTAAACGCATGTTGTTAATGACCAAAAAATAATGCATCAATTAAGAAAATTACCTAAAACACCAAAAAAAAAAAGTCACTGCCTTTGTATGTACAATAATATCTTTTTATTGTGCTTCATGACTTGGTCTTCTCAACAACCTATTTAAGGGAGATTTCACTTTCTTCCTGGTACAACTGGAAAACTGATACTTGAAGACTTTTACCCCCTTGAAGGCTGCCATAGTCTATTTGGGCTGCTATAACAAAAATACCATAGACTGGGTGGTTTAAAAACAACAGAAGTTTATTTCTCACAGTACTAAAGGCTGAGAAGTCTATGATCAAGGTGCCAGCAGGTTCACAAATTCAGTGTCTGGTGAGTGCTGACTTCCTGGTACATTGATGTCTGTCTTTTCGATATAACCTCACATGGCTCTCCTGATCTGATCACCTCCCAAAGGCCCTATCTCCTAATACCATCACCTTATGGGTTAGGTGGAATTTCAACATATGAATTTTGGAGGGACCTAAACATTCAGTACATTGCTGAGGTCGAACAAATCTCAGGTCAACTGACATCTGTTCCCCACTTTAATACATTGAAAGCTGAAACCTTGACTAAAACCAGAAATTGACCTAAGACAATATCCATCTCACTTTTAGTTTTGTGCTTTTTCACTGTACAGTATTAATAAATTAATATTAATTTACTTCTAATAAAATGTGTCTATTTCTTAGTAATGGAAAACTTTATTATAATTTAGTGTTTCTTTCATAATATGATAAAGGGCCTGATGTCCACAAAAAAAATCCTTAGAATCCATCCCAACAACAACAAAAATGCTCAGTGTATTTGGTTTGCATAATTTGCTTAAGAAATTATCAGTTGAAGAATGAAGCCACAAAAAATAGTACATGAACTTGATTTAAAATATTGGTAGTGACAGTAAATAAATTAAGGATAAAATATGGATAGACAAAGAGTAGTCTGTCAACTTCATTTTTTTCTATTTTAAATAGTAGTCACTTTGATGTGAAGTCTTTCATATGATCAAAATGTGATACAGTTTGACTATTCTTAAGATTTGTGCCGTTTGATTTTATGAAATTAATTGTCCTACTATATGAAACTATTTGTACTTACTGCTGTCAAAAGATAAAATTACAATGAATTTAGTTTAAAGATCTAAATTGGCTTTATCTACAAATGTAGAATGGGATAACAATGCATTTTGTAAAACAGAATGAACAGTCTGATGAGCTGAGCAGAGATAGTTGGTTTTATAGACAGAGAAGGGCTGAAGAAAGCAGAAACAAAGAACAAATGGTCATTTCAAAGTTGCTTCTCTTGAAAGGATTAAAGCAGAGGGAACTTCATTATCAAGCCTGTTGAAATTTGGCTATTATCTCTCTCTCTCTCTCTCCCCTCATTTCTCAGAAGATCAGATGAACAAGTAGTTCTGGCTTGGTGACTTAGAGCTTTAGCAATGAGTGACTCCATTTTTGTTTGGGCTGTTGGGCCTAGCTCAGGATCTCAGTCCAAACCAATGACGTCCTATAGATTTTATTTAATATTGTGTTAAACTAATGTATAACCCTATTACACTTTCAGCCTCTGGTATTGACACCAAAAGACGAAAGGGCATTGATACTTTTCATGATGTCAAAATCCCCCAAAAGTCATCCTAACATTTTTCAGCAACCCATTATCTGTGCATTTAAGCATTTAATCAAATTAGACTATTGAAGTATTTTCATTCTATACCATATATTTCCTTTTGTGCACCTAAAGTCATATTTTCTAAACTGTGCTGAAGTATCTCAGGATACCACAGCCAGCACACAAGGGGTGGACAGGATATTTTCAATTTCCCAGAGAAACAACAGCAACATCTTGGATGGTACATGAAGTACCAGCTTTTGATAATTTAAAGTTGCAACATTAGAATGCTACATTCCTCCCAATGATATCATTTATTTCCAAATCAGGTTGGAGCAGAAAGTAAGGACAGGTTGATTAGGGCCTGGGAGACCTAATTTAATGGTTTGAACTTTATTCCAAGTTAAGTGGGAAGCTTGACCAACGTTTTAAGCAGGCGAAGAATTACCCAAGAATTACATTCCAGACATCACTATTTCAAGGGAATTTTTCCATAAATATGAATTCTTGTGCTTTTCGAAAGAAATATGTGGAAAATTCTATCTCTTGATCTACAAGTAAAACCACTGTAATTTTTAAATTTCATACACTGCCTCTATAAGTTCTACGAAACACTACATTTCAAACTTGTTAGATGAGATCATCCAAAGTAGGGTTTAACTTAAAAGTAATGTAAACTGTAATAATTTGGGTGATGTACATGGCTTTTATGTCTAATTATAATATAGTATATAGTAGTCTCATTTATGTACATCAGATGGGACAGGCCCTCACAGACCACTGGCATGCAGAAAATTACAGGCAGAAACAATAGACTGCTAACAGTGATTATCTGGTTGATGAGATTTTGGTGTCTCTGTATTTCCTTTCTTAGACCCATCTATAGTTTCCAGAATCATATGGGGAACATGTATCAATTCATAATCAGACTAAAGCATGACACAATTTTGTGACATACCACTCATTTTACTCTGTGCAAAGATGAAGAGAGACCCTACCAAAATGAAAGGGGTTTTTTAAGTACCTTGAGAAATCACATCATAGCATTTATGATAATCTTCACATATTGTTAGTCTCTAGAATAAGGGGGGGAACTAATAAAGGAGAGCACACTAATTTTTGGTATTTCTGTTTTGCAATTAAAAGAGGCATTATTTAAAAACTTAGTAAAATGTCTCCATGGAGAATTGATAAAAAAAATGGAAGAACCATTCTATACCTACTATATTAATGCAGCAGCTATCAGAATTTGTATAAAATCAATTAACATATGCTCAGTATAGCACAACATCATGTATGTTCTATCATTTTTAATTATGCTAAAGAGTTCCATTTAAAGATTAAATAGTTTAAGTATCAATTTATAATTATTATTGGAAAATATTTCTTGTTTTAAATAAACAAGAAATATTTATTTATTATTCCACCGGGTTTCTAGATGTTATGCATAATTCAAGAACACCATTTCCAATTTTAAGTTAACATCACATAAAATAAGTCATGTACATTTTTCATAAGCTTCACATTAAGCAGAATTCATTATTTCTTATGCCCTTGGTGATGAGAAGGTTAATTTTTGTTAGGACTTTATAAATGAATAAAATTCAAGTACTATTAAAAGATTTGACAGGAGTTTTAAACTACTTTTTTTAGTTGTGAATTAGGTCATTAGATTTTAATGACCAAATTTTGCTATACCCTTAAATAGATATCAAAATCATGCTACAGGGAAAAGAACACAATTGAAATAACTAAGGAAATTCACATTTCTGCTGGCAGTAGGCCACTTAATACTTATTCATAAAATTAAGGTAATTGATGTATATCATTGTCTTCACTGTAGTGATTTTGGATTTGATAGGCGGAAAATAATATGTATGGTAGATTTTGCCTGTAATACTCAAGTATTTTTATTTCATTCACTTTGAGCAAATGTAATTTGTATACTTTAGATTCATTTGTTCCTTTATCAGAGATTAATTTGAAATTACTTTTCAAAAGGAAAAGGGGATGCATTTGGGGCATTTGAATGCTAAAGAAACTTATTGCACGTATTACAAAGATGTGCTTTAGACTTAAACAACTTGAAATACTGACTTTGTGTCAGAGCATAACAATGGAGTCTTGACTGGGAGGGAGAATGTCAGAATACTAACCAGTTTTTGTATGTAGCCATACATACAAAAGAGCTATGAATATCTCTTTAACAAGCAAAAATTTTGATCTCAAATAAATCTGAGTAAAGTTATCATAAGTAAAGTTCTGTGAGATTAATCTTGCATTAAATCCAAACCAAATTGTCCTTGTTCTTGTTTAATGCTGATAGGGCAAGCAGGCTAAAAAAATTGGTGTCTACTGGAAAGCCAGTATTTGTCTAAAAGTTGAAAACTAGAAATGAATTCAAACGAGTTTAGGGACCTTTGATCCCAAAGTTTCAATCTCTTCATGAAAGTTTTGCGAGGCAATGAATTTTACTGAGTCAGTTACATGGTTCATTTAGAAGAGTCTTTTGGTCCTTTATTCAATGTATATATGTGAATGTCTTCTATGTAACAATAATTCATAATCCACTATTATTATCAAGAACATGCTGAATAACTCTGTAGGTGTGCAATTCTGGATAAGAATGGGACTATCCTTCAGACCAGGATGTTCTTGTAACTGAGACAAGTCAGATGTACTCAAACATTTTGTTGGTCTGGCATTTACTTATCCTGTGATCTACAAATGACTCCACATCCTTGGGCTGCATTTTTTTCAAGCTCAGGAGTACAGATATTTTTCCTCTTTTGAGGAACCACCTGTCTTTAGTATTGAACTTTCATAAGAATTAAAGCTTTTGGAAAGTTTACTAGGTTTTGTGAAGGATCAAGACATTGCCTTTTATAAAATTAGTGTAAAGCATTTTCATAAAGGTCAGCAGAAAGTTCTTCTCAAGATTTCAGAAATCTTTATTTTCTTATTTCAAATGCAAATGCATTTGGCCTTTAAATTTCCTCCACAATTTAAATCAAAATAATAAAGATTATCTGCAGTTTTATTTTAAATACCAGACTTCCTTTTTCTCCCATAGTAGCACAAAGCAGCAAAATAAATATTTTATAGATGTGTGTTATCACAAAGGAAAAAAAAACCTTGTGTTAAGAGGGTTGATATGTTTAACACAGATTTTATTTTAATAAGCGAAGGCAGAGATAGTCTAATTTAGTTTGATAGCTGTTCATTGTGTTTTCAAACACGCTTTACGTATTTCTCACCACACATGACAATTGATGAGACATCTCTCAACTCCCTTAATGGATTTATTGTGAAGCTCTGTTTATCTTCAGCATGTCATTCTCTTCTTTCATGACCTTTTGTTAGACACGAGAGATTATTTGACTAAAATGAATCAGATTAAAATTCAGTGTGAGAAACTGCATTGTATCTGTTCCAATTCTTATTCAGTGTTTAGGTGTGAAATTCTTCAGGTCTTTGTCCTTGAAATGGTTATTCGTAACACAGAAACTTTAATAAAGAAATTAATTGAGGCCAGGTGTGGTGGCCCACGCCTATAATCCTAGCACTCTGGGAGGCCGAGACAGGAGGATCATTTGAGCTCAGGAGTTCGAGATCAGCCTGAGCAAGAGTGAGACCCCATCTCTACTAAAAAAATAGAAAGAAATTAATTGGCCAACTAAAAATATATAGAAAAAATGGTGGCGCATGCCTGTAATCCCAGCTACTCAGGAGGCTGAGGCAGGAGGATCACTTAAGCCCAGGAGTTTGAGGTTGCTGTGAGCTACGCTGATGCCACGGCACTCTAGCCTGGGCAACAGAGTGAGACTCTGTCTCAAAAACAAACAAAAAAACAAACAAACAAAAAGAAAAAAGAAATCAATTGAGAACATGTATATTTTTTTCACTGTTTTCTCAAAATTATTATAAAAGAGAGGAAGATGCATACATGTGGTACAGGGAGTGGTCTCCACTCTGCTGATTATCTCACAAATACAAAAAATATCACTAAGACTCTAGGGGCAATAGAGAGATTGAAATTTATCAAAATCTTCAGTGCCAAAATGATTTTGAAATGTCAGCATACTAGTAATAAATTTTCTAATTCTTTCTCTTTGTTAGGTATATGTTGGGGGAGGGGGAGTATGTAGAGGAGTGGAGAGAGAAGTGTATCTGAGTTTTATTTTTTTAATGATTAGTTTTTCCTGTAAAAAGGCAATGAAGAGTTTCAATAAAAGTGTAAAGGTTAAAGCCACTGCTAAATCTCGTGACTCTTTTTTCATTGTTCCTATTTGTGGCAAACACAGTTGGCTGGCTAGTCCAATACCCATCACAAGCCCTTACTCTCCAGAGACATTTCAGCTAGTGATGACCATGTGATACATTTCTGGGTCAGCGATAGAAGTTTGTTGTCTAAGAAGTTTACTTTCCTGATAAAAAGAGAGAGATTAAGCTGGGACCCAGCTCTAGCCTTCATACCTTTTGTTCCTTCCTCCTCGTTCCTGGCTGGAACACAGAAGTTAATGACTAAACACACAGCATTATTTTACAATCCTGAGGCAGTAAGTATACATACAGAAACCTTCACCCAAAGATAATGGAGTACAGTGTTTAAAAAGAGCATCTTTGAGAAGCTGAGCTAACTTTCCACCTCTGTACTTTTTGTTCTGTATGAAAAATGAAGCCCTGCTTGCTTAAACCTTTATTCTGTTTTCCGTTACTTGCAGCTGAATCCATTCCTAACCAATTTACAATTTTAAACTTTTTGGTTATCTGCCATTAATTGAGTATTTATGATGTGCCAGGCATTGTGCCAAATATTTTACATATAATAATTAATTTAATCCACATAACAACCATGAGGTAAGTAATACTTTATTACAGATATCACACTGGCATATGGGGTGAATGGAGCTTGGATCTCCGTGTGACTAGACGGATTTATCAAATGAAGAAACTGAAGCTCAGAAATATTAGGCAACTTTGCACAACTACTAAGTGGCAATACTAGGATTCAGATGTCATGTTACAAAATTTCATGATTTATAAGAAGCTTATTTGTGTTTGTATTTGATTTATTGTGAGGCTCAAATTCTTTTCAAGTGCATTTGTCATTATTATGCATTTTGCCCACTTTTAGGACATTTCTGTTATTAAAAATGGGGCTAAACCTCATCCATTCTTTTTTGTCATTTGTCATTTTTACTTTGCTTACGGGCTTTATTTTGTTTACTTTATCATGCAAAATAACCTTGTAATTATAAAGTTAAATTTATCATTTTATTTTATACTTTCTGGTTATTATACATTATTATTAGGCCTCTAAGAAAAACATATTTCTTCCATAATTTTATTTGAATGCTTTTATAGTCTAATTCTTTCTTTAAATCTTTGATCTGTTTAGAATCTATTTTGGTATAAGACATGAGGTAAGACTACAACTTTCTCAGCTTATTAGATTTTTCCCCCATCATATACAAAAACAAACGAACAAAAAAACCTGCGTGTTTTGTCTGCAACTAGACTTTCTGTTCCTCTCTGTTGCTCTCTGATAGTAAACAATATCTTTCATAACTGTAATCAACATCATAATTAATAGAGAATTACAGGAGACATTTCTTTTATATCTAGTAAAAATACAATGCATAATGATTCTATAGCTACTTAAAATTCTAGAGGATATAACCATTGCATTAGTTATGAAGCAAATTCAGTAGTATAAATATAAGGAAAGAGAACACAAAATTAAAATATTTGCAAACAATTCTATGATGTTTGAAAACAAATGAGAAACTATTAGAACTAATCAAAACAACTCAGTAAATTGGGACGACAAAATTTAATTAGCCCAAAATGATGAGCTTTCTTAAATATCCATGAGACTAGATAAGGTTTTGAGTTTATAATTTATGTTTTTCCTATGTTTTTTCCTTTATCTTTTCTCTCCCCTTACTCACAATTTAAGTAGGTCTGAGTTCCACATTTCATTTCCACAGGGAGGTATTAACTGAGCAGGAGGCAAAAATGGCCTGTAATAAGTTCTGGTTTCTTTTTCTCCTTAGTCTTTTGAATAATATTTAGGAGAATGTGAAGGGCTGCAGGAAAGGTCAAAGGGATATGTGGGAGGTCGGTAAAGTCAGAATGCCTTGAAGGTGTACATAATTAAGATATCTGAGGTCTATCTATAGAAACATGTAGTCTGGCTCTGTATTCCTTTTATGTATTCTACACTGGAGGTGAGGATGAAAGTCTTAAAAATAAACTTGTCACATCAGCTCCCCAAGGGCAGAGTGGAGCTGGCCAGCAGCTCATGATGCCACCATGAGGCTATCTTGCACTAGCAGTGCTCTGAAGTCTTTGTTTCTTTTAGACTCATTTCTGCCAAGTTTTCATGCACTGCTTTTGAAGACCCAAGAGAGGCCCATAAAATAAGGCTGTGTGATTTCTCTCTGTAGTGAATTTTGCTGTCTACTTAAAACAGTTCTTGATATGACTACTTAAATATTTACATTCTATAGGATGACACACCCACAAAAAGAAAAAAGAATAAAATGGAAAGAGATTTTTAAAATGTATTAGATGATCTACAATGCAGTATTTACTTTTATAATTAGAAATTTAAAAATAAACACTGGTGCTTCCTACAGTTAGTAGTTCAATGAAGGGCATATGTTTGTAAAAAATATAGATGAGGAAGAATGAGGCTTCCTTGTCTTCATTTTTCATCAGTAAGCCTGAGTGGGTCTATGAAACTATTTGTTTTTTTCTTCTCGCATGTATATAAATGTCAAGTTTGGGATTTTGGTTAACTTGGAAGCTATTATAGGTATATTAATGTTTTTAGTGCAATTCTAGACTGCAAAGTTTCTGTTAACAATCTTGGGTGAAAACTTCTAAAACATATATCTGGCAGGCCGTGTTAGTTCATTCATTGAATCATGCAGTAGTAAACACATTATTTTAGCACCATCTGTATAAAAGACATTGTGAGGTCAGTTCTACAAAGAAACTGAAATATTAATGATACATGATCTCATAATCCATTTAGGCAAGCAGAACATAACCTTTTAAGAAGGAGAGAGATGACTGTATTGCATAATAGTGGTTCCAGACTCCTTCAAACTAAGGTTTGTGCAGTTATTTCAGGTTTAATTATTCCACCACTGATTCACTCAAAAGGCTATGGTTTGCCCCTGGAGAATCTTTGTATTTAAGTACCTGTAAACTAACCATACATTTAACATGCAAGAATTATATTCAAATTTCAAGATCATGCAACTGTCTTTAAAGAACTGTCCTGCTTCGTTGTAATTTTAATCTCTTTTAGTGACTAAGTTAATTCATTTGGCCATAAACCTAAAATTTATATTTGAGCTGATTGAATCTGTACATCATCTTCCCATTTTTCCTCTGGGTCTATTCTATCCACTGTATACAATACTTGTAGTCTTACAGTTTTCTCTCTTATATACATCTAGTTATAGAATTCAATGTGACCAAAACACATTGCCCTTAAGCAACAGTGTTATTGACCCTTCATGATCAGGGTGCAATTATTTAGGATCCAAATGAAAAGAGAGAGAGAGAGAGAGAGAGAGAGAGAGAGAGAGAGAGAGAGAGAAAGCACCATTCTCAGTATTTAAAACAAGGAATTTAATGTAGGAAATGGGTTATGTCGGTGATGGAAGAAAGTGAGAAGCTGACTAGAGGACAATGAGGCTATCCAAAGACTGGCCCACCCAAATCTCCCACCACAGGTAGGTGGAAGGAAAAAAAGGATCTGGAAGTGTGATGGCAACCTATGATCCTGGGCTACTGCATGAAGGCTGGAGCCTAGTGGCCTTTTCTGGCAGGAACTGAGGCCCTGAAATTGGTGGTAGCTACAGCCAAAGGCAAAAAGTAGAGGACCTTGGCTTCTCCCCTCCTTCTGCGTCTAATCAGATGGTGCTTGGAGCCTGGAAAATGGAGACTGCAAGGTGAGCCCCTGTGGATACAGAATAGGACTGAGAAGGACAAGGGCAATCATGACCAGAATAGTCACTCAGGCATGGAACTCAGGTTGTTTCCAGAAGTGTGGGTGAACTGAACAGCTCATTCTGTGTCTCTCAGTCCCTGTCGGTCTCTCACTGTTCTAATTCTGTGAGACAGCAAGAAGGAAGCATGCAGTGATGATACCAGAGCTTCCATGAGGCTTAAATCAATGACAGTTGTCTCAATGACCCAATATTGGATCCTGTTGAACAAAACAAGACATATAGAAAATGTTTTGTTTTCCATAGCTTATTTTTGGCAAAAACATACACTGTCACTTCACCATGCACATTAACAATAGCTACAAGGAATACTTATAGACCATCTGGTAGTACAAAAATATTCCCTATTTAAGACATTTATTTATTTCTTTGCTTCATAGTGGTTCTTTTCCTCATGGTAAAATACACAGAGTTATTGAGTTAAAGTGAAAATACAGAGAATAATTAAAGGATGCTAAAAGTTGGGAACTTGAAAGTTGAATATAAGTCAAAGAAAAAAAAAGGCGGTAAACTACAATTGTTGCACTATTATACAAGAATAATTATATAAATTTCAAAGAGATCTACATCTTTAAGGCATGTATAACAACTGTATTAACAACAATGGCGTAGGATAGCCCTGCAGCGCCTGCTCTTCAGGGTATTATCCGGTAGAGACATCAGTTACACACAAGGTGCTTCATAACTTGGCCTCAAATATTTTCTGCTTGATTCCTCTCTCGTGGACCCCCATATCAATTTGCCACAGCACAGACCTTGAATCAAGTGACATTCTTCAATACAGAGGTGATACATTTAAGCTTCTAAACAATGTTTGGGTAATTTAGAAGGGAAAAGGAAAAATTTTCAGGACAGAATGAAATGATGCATGAGTTTGCATTAGAATATCTTAACCAATTAATCAAAAAATAGTCACAGAGAACCACAGAGGAAATGTCTTTGTGATAGGCACTGGAGGATATAAGTAGGTATAAGAGTCTAACTATTTAAGAAGTTTACAATCTATTTGGGGAACAAGGTATGGTGCACTGAAATGTATGATAAGTGGCAAGTAGGTGGTGAGAAAAAAAAAGATGCTGTAGAAATTCCCTTGTTAGATGAAGACATAGGTCAGATCATACCTCTTAAGCTTAAAAACTTTCAGTGGAAGATTCTGAGCTCAGCCTCCTTAAGACAATTTATAGGGACTTCATAATGTAACCACAGACATTTTCTATATCTTTGCTAGTAACTTTTACCACCTCACATTTACCCTGCTCTGGGCTAAACTTTGGATTTTATCCATCTGTGACATGCAATGCCACCCTTTCCTAGCCCTAGGATGCTGTACCCTGTGCTTACCACACCCAAGCTACTCATGTCTTGGCAAATGATCACTCATATTTTGAGGATTATTTCAGATGTCCCCTTCTTTCTGTCATTTTCTGTAACCAAATCTCCATGAAGTCAGATTCAGTAACTCCATCTCCCATAGCACTTTGTTCATGTTACTTAGAATACTCTTTAATGGTGATTTTTGATCAATCTATCTGTATGTGAACCAACAGTGGTCATGGGGAGTGCAGATTTTGGAGTATTGTTAGATCATTGGGATGTCACTTCAGCTGGGGATTTCTATATTGTCTCTTTGCAAATGCAGTTATAGAGTAACCAGATAGTTTTATGATTGGCTTTACTATATGTCAAGTAATCAGCTTGCTACAGCTTGTCATTTTTATAATTTAAGTACTCTTTGAATATTTCTAAATTCTTTTATAATACTAGATTACAGAATAAGTTTTAACTATTTTGATGTAAATGATATTCTGTGATTTTTTTATTTTCTGCCTTTTTAATTTTATTGTAAAGATTTTGATTTATTTTTTCAATAATGCTTTTAAATATTTGAAGGGAAAAGAAGAATAGAAAACTAGGTTTGTAACTGTGTTGTTAGTTGCTAGGAAATTTTTGAGAAATATATTACCTAAATATTTTTTCTACATTTCAACTAAAATCACTAAGACTACTAATTTTTCCTTCAAATATTATAGTTATTTGATAACTATGGATCATTAATCTTTATCAAGAAACCCAGAAAAATAAGGTAATGTCTTATCATCCTTATTTTTAAAAACCCACTAATTATAACAGTATGGACTTAGAAGAAAGAATCTTTCCTAAAAATAAATGCCTTAAATTTACAATTTCTGTGAGTTACATACTAATATTCATTTTAAAATAAACTCTTAAATCAGAAACTCTTATTTGCTACTTCTTTTCTCTGGAGTGAAATTTTTCTCCAAAGCTATAAGTGATCAATGTAAAACAGCTTGTTGCAAAGACTAGGAACAACTGTTATTGATTTACACATGAAGTGAGGTGGTTTGGGTGGTAGGGGAAGGAGGCTATAAGACAGAGAGGAGAAAGAGCCACAACAGCAAATAAGAGTTAGATCAATCTCCCCACACATAAATCTAAAACTTCTGTGACCATTTTCAGAAAGGTAATTGCAAATCCAGTGAGAAACTGAACATTTGACACAGTTCAGTGTGCCTTCCTTAAATACCACTTTTGACTTCCTAGACAAATAAAATATAGGTGAAGTTGGGATGATACAGGAACTAGGAGTGAAGTACAACATTCTATTAATGTACAAAGCTAACTCACTTATAGCTGGGGACATTTTCTGATGGATATGGTCATTGTTGAATGGGTAGGTTTTATTAGATGAAAATAGAAATTCCATGAAGAAATAAAGTGAATTTCGATTCAATAGTTCTGTGATGGGACCTGAGATTCTCTAGGTCTAACAAGCTTTTAGAATGCTGATGCCGCTAATTTGGACCACACCTGAAATAGCAAGGTAATAAGGTAGAAGCTTCCAGTTTCTGTATCAGGCAGAAACATACTCCCAAACCCATTATTAATCAGAATCACCAGAGGAAAATCATTATGCCCTCTCCCATCTATTCTCCAAACAAAAGCCAAAATGATCCTTTCCTTGCTCAAAACTACCTTCTCATCACACTCATTAAAATCTACACTTTGTACAATGCTCTACTCAGCAGTCCCCAACCTTTTTGGCACCAGGGACTGTTTTCATGGAAGACAATTTTCCCATGGACCGGGGAGGGGGTGGGGATGGTTTCAGGATGATTCAAGCACATTACCTTTATTGTGCACTTTATTTCTATCATTATTGCATTGTAGTATATAATGAAGTAATTATACATCTCACCACAATTTGGGGACCCCTGCTTTACATGATCCAGCTGGGGTGGCCTTTCCAAGCTAACATACTTTATTTCTCTCCAGATGCACTGGTCCTCTTAGTTCCAGAACATGCCTGCCAAACACCTTTCTCAAGGTTTTTGATTTTACTGTTGTTACTCCAGACTAGAAATATTATTCCTCAAATCTCCCAATAATGGCTTCCTCAACTTCATTGAGGTCTCTGCCTACATAGCAACTTTAGAGAGGTTTTTCTCTGAAGATTCTATGCAAATACCATCCCTGTCATTCTCTTCCCCCTTCTGTTTCATTTGTTTCATAGAACTTATTACTACCTGACATTTCCTTCTATATTTATATATTTTTTCTTTCTCCTTATTACAGGAGAATTTCAGCTACTTGAGAACAGGGAATTTATCTTTTTTGTTCACTGTTGCATTGTCACAGTCTGAAAAAGCATTCAGCTCATAGAAGGTGCTCAACAAATAAATACATGTTTAATGAATAAAGAAAAGAGGAGCTTTATTTAAAAACCAACGAGGCAAACAAGCAGGTGTTC